>PVIR01007495.1:0-60715 GCA_004026965.1 Petromus typicus | reverse complement strand
CCCCAGCAGCAACCAGTACCACATACCACAGTGCCGGGCGTGGTGGCTCACGCCTGTAATCCTAGCACTCGGGAGGCAGAGGCAGGAGGATTGCTGTGATGTGAGTTTGAGGCTCAGCTCAGGGCCAGCCTGAACCACAAAGTGAGACCCTGTCTCAAAAAAAAAAAAAAAAAAATTTTTTTTACAAAGAAAATGAAAATATCTGTAATTTCTTCATCACTTGCCCCTCTTTTCATTTTTGTGTCTCCCTCTAATCTTGATTGTATACTTGTTACATTGACATGCTTTCGAAATGATAACCTTTTGGGACAAGCAAACAGCAATGTAATGCATATAGGATTTATTAGAAAAATCTTGACTTCGAATTTTCTTTCTTAGGGCAATTACAATGGCAATAGCTATTGGAATATTTACCGATTTCTTTCTGTTTTGATGCAGTGGTTGTAGTGTAAATTATTTTATCTTGATTTTTCTCTAGGGCTTTTAGAATTAGATTTTGTGGGAGCCACTTTGATTTAACACCTGCATGCATTACAAGTATTAGAAAAAAAATACCATTCACCTCCAAGTCTTTGGAGCACCAGCAAACTAATTAAAGCTACCCAGCTAAGTAAATCCATTTTCAATTATCAGTAACACAGGGAATTTTTTTTAACCACAGAGTTTGCCCAGTACTTGCGGAAAAAAACCCCAGTCTATCATATACAATATTTGACATTCACTCAAAGTGTGCCTTCAGATTTATAAATGTTTCAGTATCTTTTAAAGAACATAGATTAGCTCAGAGAGCATGGGCAAAGGGTAAGGCTCAAGGACATGTTTGAATGGTAGATAGGTTACCTTTCTCTGGTTCATGGCCTTCCAGTCACATGAATAGATCTATCAGTAATTGACGAATGTTTCACAGTGTTGTGTAGAAATGTTTGTGGGATTTTATAATGTAATTTTATATTCTTTGATCCTTAAGCAAGAACGTGGGTAGCCTCTTGCAAATACATCTGCAGGTTTAGGGAAAACATCAGTGTTTAACACACTGGATGGTTGTTCATTGGCAAGAGTGAGTAGTAAATAGCACCTTTAGTCTTTGCTTTGTCACTAGTTAAAAAGGGCAACGACTTTCTGGGCTTAGATTTTCTAATGTATAAAGTAGGGGTAAATAATCAATTTGAGTTATCTCTAGGTTTGAGATGAAGGTTATATAATAACTATAAGTACACATACTCTTAATTGGAATTCTCATTTTGATGTAGGATAGAGGCATAATTTTGGCCTTCGGTCTTTTATGCTGTTTAATGTGCATTTGGTGACTTCTGTTAGACTGATGGTGGCATTTGGCTGTATGAGCTAGAAAACTCAGAACCTGGAACTCATGTTCATAGTTGTTTTTGAAAACAGGGTTATGAAGAAAGTCCATTTTTACCTTGATATAGTACCAACATCTCTTTTAGATTAACCTGAAGATTGAAGCCAACCAAGAATTTCCCCATTGTAGCCAACAGTATAAAGTTCTTTAACTATGCTTCGGGTCATCAGAACTCCACTCAAGGCTGACATACAGAGCCTTGAACCCCCCCACCCCCCTTCCCCAGGCCTCTACCTTCTCGGTGCCTTACCTGAGCAAAAGTGATTAAGAAAGAGAACAGCAGAGGCCAAAAGAGAAAAGTACCAGAAGGTTCAGAGTGTTTTACCAATAAGATATCCAACCATTCACTCATGTATTAATTTGTCATTGGTTTGTTGGTTTATTCACTTACTTTACAAATGCAATATGAACTGATATATAAAAATAAAAATAATACATAGTTATGGGTACCATATTTATAGTCTGTAGTGTTTATAATGGGTTAAATGCATCTATGTCTTGAAACGTTTCTCATTTCTTCATAGTATAAACACTCAAAATCCTTTTTTTTCTAGCTTTTAAGAATATATTAACATCATCTGTAGCCTCCCTATTTTGTAGTAACACACAGAACTTATTTCTGTGTAACTATAATTGTACTCATTGATCAATCTTTCCCATCTCTCCCTTCCCATTCAACCTGGCCTCTGGTAACCAGCATTGTATTCTCAACTAAGAGATTGACTTTTATGTACTCCATATGTTTATGAGATCATGTGGTGCTTATTTTATGTGCCTGGTTTATTTCACTTAATATGAAGGTTTCTAGTTCTAAATTGTTGCACATGACAGGATTTCATTTTTTTCTTGAGGGTGAATAGCATTTCATTGCTATAGTTATTATTATTATTTTTTTAAACAGAATCTTGCTATGTAGTTTGACCTTAAACTCATTGTGTAGCCCAGGCTATCTTTGAACATGCAGCAACCCTCCTGCCTCAGCTTCCCAAGTACTGGGATTACAGGCATGCAGCACCTCATCTGATCCATGTGTTAAAGGCCTGATCTCTAAAGTAGTACTTCTGGAAGGTGGTGGAACCTTTTGAGATGTGGGGTTGTAGGGGGAGTTGTTGAGTCACTGAAGAGTTTGCCTGTAAAGAGGAAAGTGAGATTCTGATGCTTTCTTCTTCCTCTTTTTGTCTCCCTGGCCATAAGGTAAATGGTTTTGCTCTACCACGTGCATCTGCCATAAAGTGCTACCTCATGACAGGTGCAAAAACAACAACACCAATTAATTATGGATTAAGTCTCTAGAATTGTGAAATAGTATAAACCTTTTTTCTTTAAAATCTGATCAGTTCAAATATTTGTTATAGTAATGAAAAGCTAGCTAAATTCTAAATTCTAAATTCTCAGGTGCTAAAGTTACATGGAAAACTGCTGGGAAGGCAGAGATTGACATACTGGGGAAAAATGAGAATTAAGTTGTGTCTTATACTGGTACAAATCCCCATTATGGAGTGCAATCATGATGTGTATATTTAATGTACCAATAAAGATAAAAAAAAATGAAGGCCCAACTATGCAACATAAATGGGTGCTAACTTGAAAGGCATAGATTTCTAGAAAGCAAAATGATAGAAAAATGATAATCCATGCACAAACTAGATACTTGGTGTAACCAACCTTCCATTTTTTCCCTACGACTGAGAGGTATTCCAGAATGTGACTTTTTCAGTGCTAAAGTGAAACAGTTTCTGGCAAAGGAAGATGGTATGAGATAGTATGAGAAAGATGGTGTGGCTGAATTAATATTTAAGAACTTAGATGTGAAAATAAGCATTGTTACTGATAAAAACATGGACATATCCCATCATAAAGTGGTCCATTCATTGGAGGGATGCAAAATTCTCAAATGTTTATGTCCTTAGTAGAACTTCAAAGGAAGTAAGAAAACAAAACTACCCAAACTAAAGCAAATTACATAATTGAGGATTTTAGTACCCTTTTCTCAGCAATTGCCTAAAACAAGTAGATAAAAAACCAATTAAGAATATAGAGAGTTTCACTTGACCTAATTAACATTTGGAAATGCTAAACTCAAGAATAGAGGAACACATATTCTTTTCATTACAAATGCACACAAAATGTTTTTGAATAGAGGTGTGTGCTAAGCCATGATATGTCTCAAAATGTCATATTGATTAGAAATTTATATATTTTTCTGACCATAATGGAATTAAAATAAGTATCAATACAAAAAAGTATCTTTTTTATAACAATAAAGAATTTTTAAGAATCTTCATACTTCGAAACTAAACAAAACACACTTTAAAACCCATTGGTAAACATGAAATACAAACTAGAAAATGTCTGGAACTAAATGATTAGAGTAAAACAAATATAAATTTGTGGGACATAATGAAGCACTGCTTTAAGAAGTGTAGGGTGAGGACTTCTGGGAAGATGGCAGAATAGTGGACAGCAGAGAAAGAGCCTCTCTGAGATTTGATGTCCTGACACTGGACTGTAATAGAACGAGGAGGAGAAAAAGGAGGGAAGTGGGTCCCCAGGACTCAGGAAGGACCTGAAGTGATAGTTGTAGTCCAGAAGGAAGTGAAGAAAAATACTTCATGGGCCGGGGATTTAGCTCAGTGGTTCTGGCGCCTGTCTTGCAAGTGCAAGGACCTGGATTCGATCCCCACTAACCACGTATAATACTGAGTGTGGAGACTCACGCCCAGCAGCAATCAGTACCACATAGCACAGTGCCGGGCGTGGTGGCTCACGCCTGTAATCCCAGCACTCAGGAGGCAGAGGCAGGAGGATTGCTGTGATGTGAGTTGGAGGCTGAACTCAGGGCCAGCCTGAACTACAAAGCGAGACCCTGTCTCAAAAAAACTAAAAAAAAAAAAAGAAAAAGAAAAAGAAAAAAAGAAAGATACTTCAACAAAGAAGAAAGTGGCAAGTGGTATTTTCCCTCCATCTCTGACTCACTGGGTAGGAATGGCGGCTCGGATCTGCAGTTGCACAGTGACTGCTGGTGACCTCAGAAGCCTCCACAGAGAAATGTGAAATGGAGCAGTAGACACAGCAGACTGCAGTCGGTCACTACTGGTCACAACTATTCTGATTCAGATGCCCCTCTTCTCAGGGCAATTGGCCGGTAACTATCTTGGAGAGGGGCAACCTGAGCATGCAACTCAGGGGAACTGAGCTCATTTTATCTCGGGGGCAGCCAGAGTCAGACAGATGCCAGTGAGTTAAGTTGTCAGGAAGTCAAGAAACCAGGTTCCAGGTGGCAGGAGACACAAGAGTGTCTGGAACAAATTTGGTCCCAGCCTCACAGCCAGAAATGAGTCTAAATGCCAATGAAATTAAAGGTACAGCTTGCTGGGATTATCCGTTACCTTGCTGTAAATCTACAGCTGGTTTGGTGGGATTGATTGACTGAACTCTGTCTATACACTTTGTCTACCAATGACACACGGCAGAGGCACTTTTTTCTTATTTTCTTCTTTTTGTTTTGTTTTTATATGAGTGTAAACAGGGTCTATAGTGTTTTTTTCTATTTTGTTTCTGTTTTTATTTCTTCCCTCTTCTCTTCTGTCTTCTTCACCAGTTTCCCAAAGTTGGCATAATCTTCCTGTGTTCTCCAGCCTTACTTCTAATCTCTTCATCTTTTTCTATTTCTCTGTTTTTCCCAAAACCCCTTTTAAAGTTGCTTCCTTGAGGTAAAAATCACCACAGTGAGGGCTGATATATTGTATAAAATCTTATGATTTTAATTTTTTTATATAACCACAAATCTAGTTCATATGGTTAAAGGTGACAAATTAATAGTGACCATAGTTTGCCATTTTCCAGGCTGTGTTTGATGCTATTGTTACTGTTGATTGTGCTTCCTTAGCCAAGGTGACATAACCGTTCTAATCAGTTGCTTTTCCTCATAGGCCAAGACTGAGATTGTCCAAGAGTCACAAACACTGTCAGTGTCAAAGAACCAGAGTTGGGGCAAGTAGGCAGCAACTTCTCATCCCCAGTAAATTGAAGAGGTATTGCAACAACTCATAACCCAA
The DNA here is from genome assembly GCA_004026965.1 of Petromus typicus. Classification (NCBI taxonomy): domain Eukaryota; kingdom Metazoa; phylum Chordata; class Mammalia; order Rodentia; family Petromuridae; genus Petromus; species Petromus typicus. The sequence goes on along the minus strand of PVIR01007495.1, from coordinate 55,294 downwards.
AGCCAGCTACCACATATGTGCGAAGAGTAGTTATTTCCTAAGGGTTCTAAGTACTAGTAATAAGCTAGCACCCTAACAGCGTAAACAATTTATAAGTATCAACCCAGGAATTAAACTAAAAAAAAAAATAGAAAATTAGAAGATACAGAAGCAAGATGCAAATCCAGAATTCCAGCTTGCCAAAGGCAAATGCAAGGGGCAATGAGGTGAAACAGTTCCAGATACCTGGACTCTCTGAAATGGTAATAGCACAAGTAACAAAGCAGATAAATAAAACTTTAGAAAAAATCAATTCAAAAATAATTTATGAGATAATTAAAGAGATGGCGACAATAAGAAAAGACATCCATTAGAGACTCTAGCATGGATATGGTTAGAAAAAATAGAAGAACTTAGGAAAATGATAGGATTCATGAATGCCCAACTTTGGAGAAAATCAATCCCTGAAACAGATTAAAATACATATCCAGAAAATTAAAAATTCCATTGAATGTATACAGAGAATGAGCCAATGTGAGGGCAGAATATTAGATATTGATGATAAGATTCAGGATAGAGATCATGAAAATTCTTAAAAATAGCAATGGAGCACAAAAATCAATTCATTAGCTGCGAGGTGATGCAAAGAAGAATAACGTAAGATTGATTGGAGTTAATAAAAAAGCAGGAGATAGTACAAATGACACAAAACCCAGTTTATAGAAGTAATGGTAGAAAATTTTCCAAGAGTAAAAAAAGAATTTGACATACAGATAAGTGAGGCATATAGAGCTCTAATTAGCCATGATAAAGAGATACACCAAGGCACATAATAGTTAAAATTCTAGAAATTCAGCAGAAGAGCAGAATATTAAAGTTGTTAGACAGAAGAAAAAAATCACCAGTAGAGGAAAGCACATTAGAAGCACAGCAGACTTCTCAACACAAATCGTGAAGTTAAGGAGAGCTTGGCATAAAGTTTTTCAATCCCTAAAGTTAAGCAACATCCAAGCCAGGTTGATGTACCCCGCCAAATGTCTTTCAAATTAGGTGGAGAAATAAGGAGCTTCCATGACAAAGAATAGCTGAGGAAATACGTGACCGCAAAACCAGCCCTCCAAAATGTTCTAGAAAGAGATAACATTCTAGCAAGAGCTAACAAAGACTACAATTCCACGGACCCCAACAGAATGAATCCACCAGTCAAGGCAAGCAATGTGGGGGAAAATGCAAACTGAAGACTAGAAAATAATGTGAGAAGAAAAGTCGATACGTATCAGTTAGAGCCATCAATGTTAATGGTCTCAGTTCACCCCTTAGAGTAGAAGAGCGTTTGGTATATACCATCAACTGAGCTATTTCTGGCTTTGACAAGCAGACCCAAGCTCTTTTCCTGGAACTGGCAGATTGCCCTTTGCTTTGGGCACCTCTACTCTTTGATCCCACTGTGGAGGCAGGATGAACTCGTGTGAATGGTAATGTGTTGCACCTGACTTACCTGTGCAGTCTTCTGCATCCCAGTGAGTGAGAAGTGGAAGTGCCTATGATTTCTGATTTTGCAAGTCTAAGGTTTTCAGCAAAAGAATGGCAAATGAGGCGAACCTGAGGTTTGGAGTGTGGAAGGTGGAGAAACAGGGTGATGCATACTTTTTTTTCTCCTGGCTTCTTTCCCACTACTATGATGTCCCTACAGGAGAGATCATCCTTGATGTGTATTTGGAAATCATACTTGATGTTCATTCTTTATAATGTTTTAATTTCTGTTTTGTATGACTTAGAAAAATTTAAACTAAAGCCAATGCCTTAGTTGGTGACACTCTAGCACAATACCCAAGGCTAGGTCATTTATGAATAACGGAAACTTGTTTATTACAGTTCTAAGAGTAGAACGAGGAGGAGGTCTAAGATCACTAGCTAGTATGGTATCTGATGAAGCACATGCTGTAGTGATAATGAAGATATCCTGACATGGCAGAGAGAACGGAAGGGACGAGAGGAGCCACAGTAATGCCGTGTCTGCACGTGGCAGAGGAGCAGTGGAGTCGGCCCTGCTATAAACACTTCAGTCCCATCTGTGTAGGCTCCTAACTCATAGCTCAGTCCCTCCAAGGCCAGGTCTCAACAGTATCATGCTGATGATTCAGCATCCACATATGAACTGGAGGGACATATTCAGACAAAAGCACACAGCGATCCCCGTGCATTCTTACTTCACCTGAAGAGAGGAGCCCAGAATTTGGAAGAATAAAGCACAGGAAAGTTTACAGCTGGTTTGTAGGGAATGAAAAAGTTCAGGTAACAGTGTAACAATTGTTATCATGCTACTTAAAAAGTCAGCTTCCTTTTTAAAGGACAATATCAAGAGAGGTTGTAGTTAGAAAAATAACCAATCTGGCTGTAGTCTATGGTAAATGTCAAATCACAAGAGTTACAGTTTCACTTGGATCTGGTTGACCTCAGTGTCCTGTGCTATCTCCAGCAGACTTATTTCTGACAATGCAATCTTTTTAAAAATTGATATATTGGTACATTTTATATACACATTATGATACATTCAACATTGAGTGTTTGTACTAGTACACAACACATCTTGATTCTCCTTTTTCCCATTCCCTTGCCTTCCCTATAACTCTCAAACCCTTATATACATAATTTTTGCCTCCTTTTTTTTAATCATCAATTTTTTTCTTTCCCTTCTTTATTAGCCCCTACCTCCCTTTCTCATCTTTTCTAAGGTGCTTAACAGGACAGCCTACTTACAACAGAGGAGGAGAGAGGAGCACAGGCATTTCCTTCAGCTTTGTACATATTTTACTGGACATTTGTTCAGGTGTGCTTCCAGCATAAACTATATGCTAGGCTCTTGTGAAAAAAAGCTTCTAATGTATTTGTTTCTCAGAGAAATTTACAAAGTAGTGGGAAGAGAGATGAATAGGTCTTAAGTTACTACTGGAAGAGCTGCTATGAGGGTACTGAGAGCTACTGAGACAGACAAAAACTAAGTCAGGTAGGAAAGACTTCATTTGCACCTGAAAGAAGGAAAACAAAGCATCTAGGTGATTAAGACTATTTCCAAATCAAACAAATAGTATGTGAAAAGTCCAGTAAAGAAGTGACATGGAGACTAGTTGGACACTTGGCAGAAGCTCATGTGTGACTAGTGAGTAAATCTGGGGCCAGTATTTGTGCCTGCACAGCTGGCAGGGCCAGATCAAGAGCAAATTTATTTAGTGCGATAGGACATTTGTCCATGATCTGGGAAGAAAGGGAGTCATGAATAGATTGTAAGTGAGCAAGAGATATGATCCTATCTAGATTCTAGAAACATCTGTGCAGCAGCATTAGGTGTGAAGAATAAATTGGAGCCTGGGCCGAGGCAAAGAGGCTTAGAGGAAACTAACGACCTGAGCAGAGGTCAGAAACAAGGTGCTTCTGGTCTGAGACATTGGTCGAGGGGATTGCAAGGAAGTCATAACAAAGAGGGGTGAAGCTGGTAACTGCAACAAGAGAAGCCGAGCCTAGCCATCTGATGGCGTAAAGTGAAGGGGAGTCATTTTGATAAAAATACAGTAGCTTAAATTTTTAATATTGCATAGTGCTTGTGGAAGAGCCAGTTAATATTCATAGAAGACTGTTCAGTCTTCTGAGACTCTATTGATATTAAAACCCTTAAACCATAAATGAGATTAAAAGGCAAAAGACAGCCTTTAAACTTCTCATCAAAATAATGTAATTCAGAAAATAATTCAACAAGATGAGACTGCAAAACTTTACAAAACACATATCTAGTGAATGATTCATGCGTGGAACACATGAAGTCATGTAACTCAATAATGTCAACTTATCCAATAAAACATAGACACAACATTTGAATAACCACTTTATAAAAAAGAGTCACACATGGTCAGTTAGCATTCAGAAGTGGTCAACGTCATTATCATTAGAAAATGAAAATCCAAACTGTAGTGAGATGCCATTATAAACCTCGCGGATGATTGAAGTTAGAAAAGACTGATAGTACCAAATGTCAGCAGAATGTGGAGTCCCAGGTATCCCTTAAAACTTAATTGATAATGTAAAATAGTACAACCACTGTCAGACAAGTCCATGCTAATTCTCCTGAAACTAAATGCATGCCTATCATTGACCATTTTGTTCCTGGATTTACCCCAAAGAGTGAAAACTTATTACACAAGTCTTTTACTGGAATATTCACGGCAGCTTTACTCACAGTAGGTGAAATTGGAACTATTTTCATCCATGGGAGAATGGAAAACAAACTGTGGTGCATTTACAGTACTCAGCCATCCAAAGGAACAAATTCTGATAAGAGATGACTACATGGAAGAATCACAGAAACTTTATACTGAGTGGAAAGGGCTTTATATAAAGGGTGTGTTCCACATGTTACTATGAGTGTGAAATGCTAGAACAGACAAACTGACACAGAATGGAGGTAATTTCTGTAGGTTGAGGAAGAGGTTGGTAGGTAGGAACATGCTCTGAACCCAGAGGTGGTCCTGGGCCTCAGCAGGGAACAGGCCAGGCACTGCATGAGGAGGGGACAAGTGAGGCCTCCCACACACCACAGGATCCTCCTCAAAGGGCTTTGCTGTTCTCTCCCTATACTGTTGCCTGATCCAGACTTTGCATATTGTTTCGTGCATGAAGTGATCATTTTAAATCAGCCCTCACAAAGGAATAAGCAGAAAAGTGCCAGACAAGGCTTTCTTTGGTCAGCAGGTGTCGAGCACGTACATGTGATCTACTGCGAACAGTTGCCACTGGCCTTCAAGGGAGGGGAAGTAAGTGACGTGGGCAGTTCTGGACCTCTGGCTTTTACTTTTCTTTCAAGTGGTATGTATAGTCTTGTATTTTTACTTAACTTGTTAAGATAAGAAAATGCATGAGAAAATGTTTAAGAAAGATAAAATATAAAGGGCAGTTTGTGGAGGTACAGTTCGAAGACAGTTCTTAAGATTCCTGCCCTTTGGTGCAGACTCTGTTGAGAGTCCCCCACCCCTGGCTTGCGGGCTGGTAGCTGTCAGTGGCCTGTTAGGAATCAGCACACACTGGGGAGTGAGCTGCTGGTGAGTCTGTGAGCTTGTGTGTGTCTGCCCGTGGCTCGCACTACTGCCTGAGCTCTGCCTCCTGTCAGATCAGCAGCAGCTTTAGATTCTCTGCTGTGCACTGCACACTCCAGGGACCTTGAGTGTATGCTTCTGATGAGAATCTAATAATAATAATAATAGAAATAAAGTACATAATAAATAATACAGTGCACTTGGATGGTCCCAAGATCACCCCCACTGCTGCACAATGTGATGGAAAACTGTCTTCCATGAAAACTTGTCTGTTCTGGTTTGTGTTTAGATGTCCCCCCAGAGCCTCATGTGGCCAGAGCTGGGGCGTCTCAGAGGTGGCCGGGTCTAGAGTGTGTGACGGTGGAATTAAGGGTGTGTGATTACTAAATCAGTCCACTGTTGGCAAGGACTAAGAGTGTGAGTGCTATACCTGCCCTAGGGACGGCAGCCTGCATAAAATAAAAGGGACACAAAGAAGGCTAATGGCTCTTGTCTCCTGGCTGAGGACTATTGCAATGCCCCTCTGCTATACCACCCTGCCTTTTCTTTCTTGCCTGCATTTTTCTACATCCTCTTCCAACCTAGATTTTTTTTTCTTGTCTGGGATTGAAGAATTTGTATGTTAATTTTCTCTTTAATTATAAAAAATGTGCCATTTGCAGCAAACTAGAAAAAAATGAGAGAACTAAAAAATTATTATTGTTACCATTTAGACATAAAATATGGTAATATCGCATTTTCTCCAATTGTCTTTTCCTCTGTATGTTAATAGTATCATCAATTTATCATAATATTAATGATATATTTTCATATTTGGTATTAATACTAGTAATTTACATGTGATTTTGTGCTTTTAAAAAATTGACTTTATTGCTACATTTTATACACACATTATGATCACATTCAACATTGAGAATTTGTACTTGTACATGACAGGTCTTAATTCTCATTTTTTCTCTTTCTCCTGGTTTCCTTAAAACCTCCACCCCCGTACACATAAGCTTTGTTTCCTTTTATTTTACTACCACATTTTTTCTTCCCCTTCTTTACTTTCCCCTACTTGCCTTTTCTCTTTTAATTTTTCACATTTTCTTCCTATTTCACATTGCCTATCATACACTTTGATGTACATTTACACCTTCAGTTTTTCATTCCACAGAAAAGATATGATATTTACATATCTGTGTTCTATTTATTTCACTTATGAGTATGTCCTCAAGTTACATACATTTGACTATAAGTGACTCTTAGGGCAAAGTAATACTTCATTTTATAAAAAACACATCTTAATTTGGTTGCTAGTTAATGAGGATTTGGGCTGTTTCCAAGATTTCAGCATTACAAACTGAGCTGCTACAAACATGGGCGCACATATGTCACTGTGATATGATTCTTTTAATTCTTTTGTATATATACCTGGCAGGGGAATAGCAGGGTCAAATGGGACTTCGAGTCCTAGTTTTTTAAGGAATCTCCACAGTGGTCGCACCAGTCTACATTCCCACCTACAGTGGGGAAGAGTTCCTTTCTCCCAATAGCCCTGTCAGCATTTACTGTTAGCTGATCTCATGATAACAGTCATTCTTTGTGAAGTGAGATAAAATCTCATTGTTGTCTTCATCGGCATCTCTCAAATGACCAGTGATGCTGAACCCTTCTTTGTATGTTTCTTAGCTGCCTTTACATCTTCATCTGAAAAAAATGTCTGTTCATTTCAGATGATCATTTTTGAATTAGGTTTTAAATTTAGGAGGCTGATTTTTAGAGCTCTTTATATACTTACTCTAGATAGTTGCCCTTTGTTAGAGAAACAGCTGATAAAAATTCTTTCCCACATTGTAGATGTCTTTTCACTCTGTTGGTGGTTTCTCTTGCTGTGCAGAAGCTTTTTAGTAAGATGAAACCCTAGCTGTTGATTCGTTCTATTAGTTCTCACACTGCTGAGGTTTTTGTTCCTAAAATCTTTCCCTAAGCCACTGTTTTCAAGAGTTCTACCTAACCTATTTTCCAGCAGGTTTTGTGTTTCTGTTTTAATATTTAGGTCTCTAATCCACTTTCATTTTAATTTGATGCTTAAAGAAGGGGATAGACCTAACTTTAATCTTTGGCATGTTGAAACCCAGTTTTTCCATCACCATGTGCTAAAGAGGCTATCATTCCTCCACTGAGGATGTTTGGCTCCTTTGTTGAAGAGGAGGTGGCTTCATATATCTGGGGTTGTTTATGGATCTTCTAATCTGTTCCACTGATCCTCAGTTTTGTTTCTTTGCCATCATCATTATTTTTTTCTTTTAATCATAGTGGATTTGTAGTATAGCTTCAAGCTGGGGATTGTGAGACCCCCTGCCAGGAACTTGTTCCCTTGGATTGCCTTTGCTATTCTAGGTCCCTTGTGGTTCCAGATTAATTTTTGTATTATTTTCTCTAGCTCTGTGAAATATACTTTTAGAGTTTCAATCAAGATTGCATTAAATCTATCTATATAGTGGTTTTGTCAGCATGACCATTTTGATTATATTGGTTCTTCCTACTGGAGGATAAGAGATACCTTTTCATTTTCTGATGTCCTCTTCAATATCTCTTTTCAGAATGCTGTACTTTTTGAAGTAGAGGTCTTTCATCTCCTTCATTAGACTGATTCTTAGATATTTCATTTTTTGGATGCTATTGTGAAAGAAATTGATTCCCTAATTTCTCTTTCAATGAATCTGTCAGTCATGTATACAAATGCTATTGATTTCTGAGTGTAGACCTTATACGCAGCTATGCTACTAAAGCTAATAATTAAATTTAGCAGTCTTTTGGTTGAATTTTTAGGATCTTCTATATAGAAAATCATGTCATCAGCAAATAATGACAGTTTAACTTCTTCCCTACGTATCTTTATTCCTTTTATTTTTCTGTTGTCTAATTGCTATGGCTAATGTTTTCCAAAACCATACTGAACAGGAATGGTGATAGTGGACAGTCTTGTCTTGTTCCTGCTTTTAGCTTGAAACGTTTCAGTTTTTGACCGTTTAGTGTGATGCTGGCTATTGATTCCTCATTAATAACTTTTATCAGATTGAGATAAATGATACAAAAAATCAATAAATTGAAGAGTTGGCTTTTTGAAAGGAAAAATAAAGTTGACACACCCTTACCCAACCTTAACAAGAAAACGAAGGAAAAGGCTCAAATTCATGTAATTAGGAATGAAAAGGGAGAAATCACAACAGATTCAGTAGAAATTGAGAGGAGAATAAACACCTACTGTGAGAATTTGTACTCTATTAAGTCAGAAAACACAGAAATGGGGAGTTTCCTAGACATATATGAACTTCCAAACTTGAACAAAGAACATACTAAAATGCTAAATATTCCAATATCAGTATGTGAAGTTGAAAATTTAATTAAAAGCCTACCAACAAAGAAAAGTATGAGAACTGATGGCTTTCTTGCTGAATTCTACAAGATTTTCAGAGAAGAGATAATACCACTACTCTTCAAACTTTTTAACGAAATAAAAAGGGAAGTAATACTCCCAAATCCATTCCTGAAAGCAATCATTACATTGACTTCAAAAGTAGAGAGATACCCAACCAAACCAAACCAAAACAAAACAAAACAAAACAAAATAAAAAAACAACTATAGGCCAATCTCCATAATGAACATTGATACAAAAATCTTCAGTAAGATATTGACAAACAGAGTACAGAGGATAATCAAGAAGATCATACACCCTGGCCAAGTTGGATTCATTTCAGGGATGCAAGGATAGTTCAACATATGTACATCAATAAATGTAATAAACTCAACAGATTTGAGTCTTAATAGATGCAAAAAAAGCATTTGACAAAATTCAATACATATTCATGATTAAAACCCTACAGAAAATTGGAATTTCTTCTTAAAAAAGATTTTTCTGGTTATCTGACATGATAACAAGCTTATACTATAAAATATTTCATGAAGTGCTTGCTATTGAACGTTTACATCACTTACTACACTTTTCATTATAATTATATTGCAGTGAATATTTTTTGTGCATGAAGTATTTTTGTACATTTACTATTGCATTTTAAATATGTCTTTCTAATTAAACTGTTTATCATGAGGATGATGGCAGCCTAGCATTTGACACAGTGATTGTCAACCTTGCCTACTTAGTCAGTTTATTTTAAATGCATATTTTATTGTTTTGTTTTGTTTTAGTTTTTTGAGGCAGGGCTGGCCCTAAACTTACTATGTATCCCAGGCTAGCCTTGAACTCATGGCAATCCTCCTGCTTCTGCTTCTTGAATGCTGGGATTACTGGACTGAGCCACCGTGCCCACTTTAAATATATACTTTTAAATCTGAGGCCCAACCTTAGATTTTCTGGATTTAAATATTGATGGATGAAATCTAGGAATGGGAATATGCATTTCTAGGTAGGGCTACCAGGACAGTTTCTCATCCCAGTAGATGTGGAAGTGTCCATCAGCATTCCTCAAACTCCTCAAGGTTCCTCCCGCTTCCATACTGCACTCATTTTCATGGTCATACATTCTGGATTTTTGCTATCATAGCATTTCAGTACCAGGGCCAAATAAGTATTTGTCTGTATCACTGTGATGTGTGTCAAATCCTACTACAAACTTAGTGGTGTCAAAGAGCAACCATTTTGTTATGCTCATGAGTTCTGTGCACCAAGAATTTGGTCAAGGCATGCCTCAGTGATTCTTTTGTTCCTGCTCTCATGTATTGATGCACTCATCTGGCTGAGGGGCTGGTCTGGAAGATCCTAGCAGATTATTCATAAGCTTAGTGACTTACTGAGGATAAAGCAGAAGTATTCGATGAAGTGCCTTCATGTGGGGTCTACAGACCGCACTCTCAGTGTGGCTGGGCTTCTGACTTGCCAGTTAGCTTCTCTCGGAGTAACTGTCCTCAGAGTAGGAATCTAGAAAGTGCAGTTTGTAAAACACCTAATCATAAAGCTGATTATATATGCTTCCTCATATGAAACAACAAAATACCCAGTAGCCTGTGAATTATGTTTGCCAAATTTGAATTTGACTCTAATGAAACGCTTAAATTTACTTGTTGCTTTTACAAGAACTAAGGACAGAGGAATGTATTAGATGAAAGCAGTTAATTGTAGGATGTCAAAATAGAATGTGGGAAATTCTATGGACAAATGAATTAGCTTCATCAACAAATAAGTTAAAGTAATCAAAAGGAAGAATTTACAGTTTAAAAGGCAAATAAGTAGGTGGGTATGGTGAAGCAAGCCTATAATCTTAACTATGTAGGAGACCAAAACAAGAGGATCTCAAATTTGACCCTAGCCTAGGAGCAGTTTAGTGACTCCAGGAGACTCTGTATCCATTTTTTTGTTTGTTTGTTTACAGGGTCTCACTTTTGTAGTTCAGGCTGGCCCTGAGCTCACTCTTGAACTCACAGCAATCCTCCTGCCTCTGCCTCCCAAATTCTGGGATTCCAGGTGTGAGCCACCACACCCAGCATTGTAGTATGTGGTTACCAGGGATCAAACCCAGGCCCTTGCATTTGCAAAGCAGGCACTGGAACCACTGAGCTAAATCCCTGGCACTCTGTGTCCTTGTTTGGAAAACAAAGGCAATGAAGAAATATGTGATAGTGTCAAACTAAAACGTGGGAAAATTTTTTAGATCTAGATTCAAATGCACTGACTATGAAAACCAAACTTTCCTGAGACAACTGGAGTCACTTGAGAACTGATTATATTTGATATTTAAAGGTTGTTATTTTTATGTGGGTAAAGAATGCATATATTTTGGCTGTCTTAATGAAGGAGTTTATAATATTTAACAATACACTGAAACACTTGTGGGTGAAAGAATAATTTCTGGAATTTAAAAAATGTATAGAAAAGTGAAAAATTTAGTAGATGTAAGGAAAGTGGAGAATTGAGGTTGTTCATGTTTTCATAACAACATTTTGAAAATGAAGGGTGAATTGATTATTGGTTCCTGATTGCATTTTTCTTTTTGCTTATGGCTGAAACTATTAAGTATAGAATGTTGAAAACATGATTTTTATCTCAATTAATTAAATTTTAAGACTTTTCTTTTTATCACAAGTTTTTGATGTGTTTTTCAGAAAAATATCTTTGGAAACAATTCTGTTAACCTTATATTTTCTGGTACTACCTTAATGCTGCTTTTATTTCACAATTGTTTATTTCGAGGTGAGGCTTATAATTTGAAATGACGCTACTAGAGAGGAAAATCTCATGAGTAAAACAAGTTGGTGTATTCTTCTCCGACCCAAACAAACAACATGCTGCTTTTAAACTGCAGGGCAATGGGAAAAAATGAGAACGAAGATGTATCATGTACAGGTGCAAATTCTCAGTGTTGAATGTGATCGTAATACATATCTAATATGTACCAAGAAACTCAATAAAAATAAATTGCTGTTGAATACTGATGTGTGGTATCAAAGTGTTATTTTATTTTTAAAGTGAAGAGTCTGAAACAAATTAATAAAACTTTTAACAAAACAACAAAGCCCATATTTGGTAGACTTTTCTGTGTACTGACCACTGCCCTTTGCATGCATTAATTCGGTAGAACTAGGTGAGAATCATCTGTCAGCAGGGGGCTTAGAATGCAGGAAAAGTGGGCTGAAAGCAGCCCTGGACTCTGGGAACCCTGGGAGGGGGACTGGGGCTGGGCTGTGTGGGGCTCTCCTCCGCTGATCCAGCCCGACCTTCACAGCCCTGCAGAAAAGTCTCCCTGTGCCAGTGCTTTCTTTGGTTTTGCCTGTCCTCTTTGCTCTGCTTTGCTACTACCCCCTAGTCTCTGGGCTTTTGTTCTGTTACGTAGATGAAGGAACCAGGCCCTCCCTTGGAAATACTAAGTTACAGTACAAGCTGTTGTTCCTGAGTAGCCTCAGGCAAAACTCTGTTACAACAGAGGAACTTAATTAGAGAATTAGATTTCCATTGCAAACCTACATCCGGATTTCCAGCTGGGCAAATCTTTCCTGATCTGTTGCTTTGGGGCTGTTGCAAAGAGAGTTGTTAGGACCCTTGTGAAAGAACATCCAGGTCTTTGCTTCAAGAGGAGAGATATCACCACAGCCAAGGCCCAGGACTTTGATTGCTGGATCCAATCTTCAAGGGAGGGTGGAGGATGGAAAGCTGGAGGGCTCAGACCTCTGAGGACACAGATAGAAAATGGCAACTTATCCTTCAGAGAAGCTGGGTAGAGCCTCTGCCAGAGACCAGCCTTCCTTGCTAAGACTTGTGTAACCACAGGCAAAGGCCATGCACTGACCAGGAAAAGGAAATAAAAGGAGGCATCTTTAGCACAGGATTCATAGAAGGAAGAGGGTACAGAGAAAGCTCTCATATTCTCTGGGAAGAGCCAGGGACTACTGTAACCCACTCTGGATGGTTCAAGGTGTCCAAAAATGTGCTACTGGACTTTTAAACTTCAAGAACTTTAGAAGTATAAATACTAATAAATTACAAAAAAATACAATTTGAATGCTGAATTATTTAATTTCTTATGTATTTATTGAGATATAAATTGTTAATTTTATTTTTTCAGACCCTATTCAAGGTGAATGATGCAAAACATTAAGGTGAAAAATTTATTTTCAAGTTTGTAAACTTTATAAACATGTAAAAATTTTAAATAATTTAGCTTTGAAAGGCTATTGATTTTTGGCAGGCTAACAGCAGATATTGATAGACCATTAGATGCCTGTAGAGTGTTCATACAGTACATGTAAAATAATGCAGGCATTCACTCATTGTGTATATTTTCAATATTTATTGGTCTTTATTAATTTTGTGCTAAGCATTGTTTTAGACAGTAGGATGAAAGTTTTTTTTCTCCTAAAATATATACATTTTCCCAACAGTTTATTTCAGAGTTCATGTCCAACCATTGTCAACAAATACTTTAGAAATCTTCATAAATTTTGAGAATAAAGTCTGGCTTTGTTTCCTTGGATAGAATTTTAAAATATTATTTTATCTTACAAAGAGGAAGGTCTTAGACTGTAGAATCTGATATATATGCATTTTCCTTGGGTAGAGTCATGATCATAAACTTCTAGGTGGCTGCCCAGCAGTCCTACTACATTTTCTGATCATCTTTCTCTATACTTATAATCTTTTTTCTCAAAGGACTAACCCTTTTTCTTTAGCTGGTACATTTTATTTCACTGACAAATAAACAAGCAAACAACACCATTAGATGAGAACTTCTGTATTTCCAGAGTTAAATCTAAACAAACTGTATTTTAGACTCACATGTATGTACCCAGTTGGGCTTCTGACTAAAACCATCTTTCCTCCCTATGCATTAGAATCTAGGCTTCTTTGAGAATGCTGAAGACTTTGTTTCAAAATATTTTTCTCTTTCTTCTGTATCATCCTTTTCCTATTTCTACTGGATCTTTCCCATCAGCATGAAAATACATTGCAATTTCCTCCATAAGAAACAAAATAAAAAACTTTGACTCTACATTCCTCTCTGTTGCTCCATTTATTGGCTTCATTTACAGTAACCTGAGGGGCTGTTTTGACTCATTGTCTCTTATTCTGTCTTGAGCAATCCTTGACCAGGCTTTTGTACATGCCCACTCTATTAAAAAAACACAAAGGCCTGACTCAATTGACTACGACTTTGTCTGTCTGTCTTTGATTTCTGAACAGCATTTGACCCACTTAATCGCGCCTTCCCTGGGGAAGACTCTTTTTCACTTGGCTTCTAGCATAGCACATCTACTGACTCTGTGTTTCAGACCATTCCTCTTTTTCATCTTGCACTCTAGAACCACAGCTCTCAAACTCATCTCTTAGTAGACAGTCAGCTTTGTATTTCCAGCCCCACTATCTCTTTTCAGCTTTCGAATGGTATACACTGTTTATCACCGTGGATGTCCAGGGGGTATTTCAAAAAATTATGTGCATTTCACTGTAAAAGGCAATACTACTTCCCAGACCCAAAACTTTGTAGACTCTCTTTTTACCACAGCAGCACTCCTATGCTTGTCCTTCTTAGACTGTGTCCATCCTTGTATACTCTGGGACTAGTATTATGGCCTCATTTCTCAGATTCCAACTTGCCACTCCCCAGAACTTCTCCATAGGGCAATCAGAATGACACTTCTACAACATTAAACTTGGTTGTGTTTTCTCCTCCCGCACTCAGTTTGCTTCTTAAAATTGCTGGCAGGGGCTGGAGATGTAGCTCAGTGGTTCTGGCGCCTGTCTTGCAAGTGCAAGGGCCCAGGTTCGATCCCTGGTAACCACATACAATACTGGGTGTGGAGACTCACGCCCACCAGCAACCAGTACCACATACCACAGTGCCGGGCGTGGTGGCTCACGCCTGTAATCCCAGCACTCGGGAGGCAGAGGCAGGAGGATTGCTGTGATGTGAGTTGGAGGCTGAGCTCAGGGCCAGCCTGAACTACAAAGTGAGACAAAAAAAAAAAAAAAAAAAAAAAAAACCTAAAAAAAATAATAAAATAAAATTGCTGGCATACATATTTTTATACATATTTTTATCACATGTTGCAAGACCCTTCTGTTAAGGTCTTTGTTTACTCTCCAGTCTCACCTCTCCCCGTCACTGCCCAGTCGCTTGCTGACCTTCAGCATCGCTCCAATCAGGCCCTTCCTCAGGTTCTGTGCCAGCACAGTCCTTCCTTCTGTAGCTCCTGGCTGTCTTCTGAGTCCCATTCAAGGCTCTTCTGTGAGGTTGTGTTTTCAGAGAAACCCTCCTTAAGCACATCTGCAAAACACCGTGCTGTCTACTCAGCTCTGGTCCTGATATATTTTTGGAGAACTAATCCCTCCCTAGAATTATATTGACTTAAAAATTATTGCCTACTTCTTTTGATTAGAATATTAGCTCTCTGAGGGTGGGAATTTAATTTTTTTCAGCTCTGCTTCTGGTGTCTTAAGTAGTACCTTAACATAGGAAGTGCTCTACATGGTTGGATACTACAGTAATCTATAATAGAATCAGACAAAATTTACTATATACAATATTTTCTTCTCCTTTTCCTTTTTCTTGGTTTTCTAGCTTTCTACAGGAGGAGTTTGCTGACCAATTCTCATATTAAGTCTCCTCTTATTTTTCTTTCAATATCTCCCTATGTATGTATGTATGTATGTATGCATATATGTGTGTATGTATGTTTATATGTATCCACCCACCCACCCACCCATCCTTCCACCCATCCAGTTGATTCTGTTTCCCTAGAGCACACTAAATAAATACTAAGGCAAACTTTATTGAATCAAAAGGAAATAATTTTGTGCTTCTCATGTAGCAGTTCTCTCTCTCTTTCTCTCTCTCTCTCACACACACACACAAACACACACACCTGTGTGTAGGTTATGGAGAAACATACCAGGCAGTGACAACACAGAATGGATGAATAATGGGTAAAAATCTGCTTTTTTGTGAGAAATATGCCAGAATGATGCATTCTGCTTTTTAAAAAATTTTAATTAATTACATTTGTGTGAAATGCTAAAAGTGACACAGGAGAGCAAGGCCTGTCTCCCCACTTAAAATGAGAGCTCATGTTCTCTAAAATCAAAGAATAAATTTTAGGAACATCTGACGGAGGTTTGAGTAGGAAAATTTTATTGAGAGAAAGCTTCTGCCTAAGAGAGACAGAAGGGGGAACCTGGAAAGGTGGGTAGCCCACCCAGCTCACTTTTCATAGGACTTTTATGGAACAAAGCCATGAGGTTTAAAGTAGGGGCTTCCAATAAGATTCAAAAGAAATGGGCAAACCAATGGAATTATAACAAGTACAATTGTTTAAGCAATCTTGGTCAAATGGTGTCCAGTGAGAAATTAAGTCATACAGGGTCCTCCCCATCAGGAGGATCTTCCAGGTGGGCCAGATTTCTGGCCCTTTGTCCCAGGAAATTTATAATTACTACATGCCTGAGAAGGGAGGAGTCGAGTCTAGACCTTGATTCCCCACTGACTTAGTTATTTAGGAGAATGAGGCCTTAATCGGTCACTGTTTTCCAGGATTTTCTCTAACAGTCTCCTTTCTTGTGAGTTTCCTCCAAGGGCCTGCCCTGTCTGTCTGCCTGCCATATTTCTAACTAGCTTTTCTACCTATACTAAAAGTGTAAAAAAAAAAAATGCCAAAAAGCATTCTGATTTTTAAGGGTGCTTCCTTGAAGCTCAGCTCAACTCCCTGGCTTCCCTTTTGTGGATGAGAGTAGGGAGTCCATCTGTGGTCAAGTCATGGTCAAGAGGAGTCAACTGCATCAATTGATTATTACATCTATCCCAATATAGTCCATAAAATGTTATTGTCTTGGGATTAAGGGGTATCCACTGAAATGAAGGGCTAGTGCTACACCTTATTCCTCTGCATCCCCAATGAATAAACTTCAGCTTTAGTGTCTGAATGTTTTCTGCCTTTTGGATATAGGGTTTAGGAAGAGTAGAGATTGACTCTTTCAATCTTTGTATTCTCACTGGTTGAGTTAATCTGTGGCACTCTATGATTTTTTTTGGAATGTCCAGGTCCCACTGGGAGGTCTAGAATTTTGTCTCAATAAGGCAGATTTCAGAGGAGTCCACCACTTCTGTTCCCTTTGAGTTCTGTTTCAATACAGTGTCAGTTTTCTTTCTGCTTCTTCTATAAATTTGACTTTGATGATTGCAGTGGTGTAGAATGCAGGGACTGACCAGTCCTAGGGACTGACCAGGCCACTAGAAGAGAGTTTTTATAGTTTCTGGAAGCCATTTGGGTATCTCTTCGGGCAACTCTGGAGAGCAAATGAGGATTAAAAAAGAAATCATCATGGTCTGTGAAGGAAATTCTGTACTTTAAAAAATTCATGAAAATAATCGACTTGGCTGACAGAATTAGTCATAAGGGGATTTAGTGAAGTGTGCTTGAGTTTTAGTTCAATTAAAGAGTAACCACTGTCCAACGGAGGGCTGAGCAAATCTGCTCCCTGTATTCTTTTGTCAATTGATGTGCTAACTTTTTAATGGGCTTGTTTTTTGTCCAACAGAGAAGCATAGAAATCTCTTCTGTTTTACTAGTCTCCAGCAGCTTGCATTAAGTAGAGCCCAGTGGTATGGCTTTGAAATTGGGGAGGGTAGGGGAAGCTGCACATTAATAAACACAAAGGTCAAGAAACCCAGAGTCAGAGGGTTTTGTTATTCTTTCAACATTTGTCACCAGATGCTTGTCTCAAATAAGCCTGGCTTTGAGAAATGGTTTTTAAGACTTGCTTAGATGGGACAGCTGTAAAAATCCCTTGAGAACCCTGCGAAGGCAGTCTCAGCCCAGCTGCTCCTGTTTAGGGCAATCCAGAAGAAAATGCTGCTAGCAGCAGATTCATTTCTCTTCCTCCTGTGGCCGAGTGCTGTTTAGTGCCAAATATGAAAATGAATTTCTTGTATTTTTCCTCCTGTCTTTATGTAACCATAGTCTTGCATTCTTGACTACTGGGGGACCGTAAAACTAATGAGAAGTTCCACGAGAAGGAAGGGCATTCTCGATGAGGAAGCAGGAGGAACATAAATGACCTTTGTTGAGGAAGGTGACTACCTGTGAGCACCTTGCCAGACAGACCCCACTGGAAGATCTAAAGAGGAAAATTTACCAAAATAAATAATTACATTAAATTCACACAGGAGTTTGCACATCTCAGACATGTTGAGGGGCCCTTGGAGAATGTTCTTGACATCACTGACTGATTTTAAGGAGTAGTACAGAGTTGCTTTCAATAAAGTTCAGTTTAAAAAATATTTTTACTGTTAAATGACAAAATTATATGTATCAATGGGATATTTTCTGATGTTGAGGTACAAAATTAAACATTATATCATTTTAAAGGTCAAAGTGATCATATCTATCTCTTTCAATAATTATCACTTTATGATGAAGGCACGCACAATCTTTGAGCTTTTAAAAAAAGTATATAGTATACTGTCTTCATCTATAGTTATCTTACAATGCTACAGTGTGTCATAACTTTTCTCCAGCTAACTACAGTTTCATCCCCTTTATTAAGCATTCTGTATTTTTCCTTCCCTCCTATTCAATCCTCAGCTGCTATAAGATCAGCTTTCTTAGATTTCACATATAAGTCAGGTTATGTGGCACTGTGTTTGGCAGAAAACTTATGTTTTTTTTTGGTTTGTTTGTTTTTGTTTTTAGGTTTTTTTTGAGACAGGATCTCACTTTGTAGTTCAGGCTGGCCCCGAGCTCAGCCTCAAACTTACATACAGCAATCCTCCTGCCTCTGCCTCCCGAGTGCTGGGATTATAGGCGTGAGCCACCATGCCCAGCACTGTGGTATGTGGTACTGGTTGCTGCTGGGCATGAGTCTCCACACCCAGTATTGTATGTGGTTACCGGGGAATCGAACCTGGGCCCTTGCGCTTGCAAGACAGGTGCCAGAACCACTGAACTAACTCCCCAGCCCTAAATTTTAACTTCTTGGAGTATAAGGAATAACTTGTATTTTTCAATTTTACTAAACTCTTTCCATGCAACTCAGAACATTGTACTTTTTATGATTGCCATGTCACAAATTTAGCAGTTGAAAATACCACCTGTTTTTCATCTCTCAGTTCTATTGATCAGAAGTCTAGATTGGCTTGGATGGGTTTTCTGCTAAGGGTGTCACCAAACGGTCTTTTATTGAAGCCTCAGAGGAAGCCCATCACCTCTGCAGTCTCACTCAAGTGCTGGGCAGAGCTCAGTCCCTTGCAGCTATGTGTCTGATACTCTTTCTACACCTGCCATTTTCTCACTGGCTGTCAGGTGAGTGCCGCTCACTGCTCTCACAGTTCCATCTGCCCTGGTTTTCATGTGCTTCCTTTCCCCTGTAAGCTGCAAGCAGTATTTCCAATTTTGGATTTCTCCTCGGGCTTCTCTTCTGCCACCATTGAAAAACCTTCTCTGTTTGTAAGAGCTCCTGTGACTAGATCAACCCCTCCATGTATCCTGTCTAGTTCTGCTGTGCCAGACACGATAGTCTCATAGGAGAGAGATAGCATCACATTCACAAACTTGTAATTTTTGTCTCTTGCAAGACCAGGACAGACCTCCCAAGAGGTCTCAAATGGCTTGAGTGACAACAAGGAGATAGCTCAGAGCTTTTATAGTAGTAAAGAGTGAGTCCAATGAAGGGGATCCTGTGCAGGTTGAGGGACTTGTGTTTAGGTTCCCAGAAGCCTACTGGCCTTTCTCATTAGCTTGTCTGTCTTAGTCGGTTTGTGTGGCTGTAACAAAATGCTGTACACTGTGTGGCTGATGAGCAATACAAATATACTTCTCACAGTTCTGGAGGCTGGAAAGCTGAGATCAGGAGCCAACCTGGTCTATTCTACTGAGGTCTCTTCCAGGCCGCAGAAGGCCATCTTCTAGTTGTGTTGTCCTGTGGTAGAAAGGAAACTGGAAAGCTCTCTACCACTGCTTACATGGGCACTAATCAATTTATGAGTTCTCTGTCCACTTTAACTACCACTACTGGGGCCCACCAGGAAAACACCTGGAAGGAAAACACCGTTGCCGGAAGTGTGACAGGCGCAGGTAAGGGATGGCTGAAATTTAGCTTCCATCAAGCAGTGTCATTACAGTGGTGTCAGAGCCCTTATAACTAACTGGTCATGTTGTTTTATTTCATGGTACTAGGATTTGAACTCAAGGCTTTTCCACTGAGCTCTATCTCCATTCTTAATTTATTTTGAGATAGACTGTTGCCAAGTCACTCACTTGCCCAGGCTGGCTCAATCTTATAACCTCATGCCTCAAATAACTGGTTATTTTATAAGAAACTGGGTAGAGGGCTGGGGAGTTAGCTCAGTGGTTCCGGCGCCTGTCTGCAAGTGCAAGGACCAGGGTTCAATCCCCAGTAAGCACATACAATACTGCGTGTGGAGACTCACGCCCACCAGCAACCAGTACCACATACCACAGTGCCGGGTGTGGTGGCTCACGCCTGTAATCCCAGCCCTCGGGAGGCAGAGGCAGGAGGATTGCTGTGATGTGAGTTGGAGGCTGAGCTCAGGGCCTGCCTGAACCACAAAGTGAGACCCTGCCTCAAAAACAAACAAACAAACAAACAAACAAACAAACAAAAACTGGGTAGAGATTTCTTTAGACTTGTAAAAGAAAAAAAATCAATTAAATTTATTTTTAAACGACTCTCATTTTTCCTTAGCACATTGTTAAGTTATAATAGCCATGACTCCAGTTTTTCTGTCCTCTGATAAATGTTTTCTATTGGAAAGTGGGAAACCCATCACTTCCAAGGATGTGATGGGTTTCCTCACTTTCCTTTCTTCCACCTTAGAAGATGGTAGGAGAAGAGAGCTTTGTCAGGTTAGTGTCTGCAGTCGTAGCTCTGTTACTGCCTCCCATAAAATGAGATGAGCAGAGCACCTCTTCTGTAAAGTGACTCACTGTGGTGACAATTTCTACTCTTATTGAGTGCACTGAGGGGTGGGAACCTAGCAGAATTAACAGAAATACTACTAGTAGCAGCTTTTATGGCTTCTTGATGCTTTTATTAAATTAATTTTGGGATGAAATGGCAAGTTGTTGAACTCACTTCTGTTCAGATAAAGTAGGGCTTCTAACCTGGAAGATGGCTAAGAGTTGCATCCAATCTGAAGTTTAAGACTTCCGAGAGTGGTATTGGCACAAAATATGAATAACAGAGTCAAAATGGGAATTGGACTTGAAACTTAGAATGATGGATGAAGCCTTTGAGAATGCAGTGGTAGAACTCAGTGCTTTTGTGGAATGATTTTGTCTTGTAACCACAATGGAGGATATTAATATGTTAAGTTTTCTCTTATAAAATGTGATCCCTTCTCATGAAAATATTTCTTTAGATATACACTGGAAAGATAGGTCAATCTTCGTGGTACCATGCTTAAATTTCCTTTTGTTTTGGAACTGGTGTTCTACATGCTCACCTAACTGAATTAAATGTGAGAAATGGATAGTTTCAACTGGAAGAAAGGTTGAGTGTATAATGGGTGTATATTTGTGTGTGTGCATATGTGTGTGTATTGCTTGGCTGGTTCTCTTAAACCTCGATCCAAAGGTAGCCTACTGTAGACTGAGTTCAAATGCCAGAACTGAGGCTGGTGATCCTGAGGTGTAGTACATGGATCTCCGGAGATCTCTGAATCCATGATCTGCACATTCCAAGCTATTTGCATCACAGTATCAGATGTTACCTTCCTTGTCCTTTGTTGTTATTCCCACTGATAACTCAAAAACAGTGGTGGATAAATTTCTGTTCCTTAATGGGAATCTACGCAGGGGCACCGAACTGTACCAGTACCAGGATTTATTTATCATGGCCATGCTCTTGTAGTTTTTTTTTTTTTTTTAATGCTCCAGTTACTTAATGTTCTTGATAATATAGTAAAAATTGATTCTATCAAATATTGACTTTGAGTACATAACTTTTAGTATCAGACACAAATACAGTAGAATTGCTGACATTATTTAGTTTACATAATTGTGGAAAAATCCAATCCTGAAAATCAGTCTCTTATTTCATATATTATTTCTAGTTTTTTAGTTTATCTACTAAAAGCTTGAGTGAAACAGTTCTGGGGGAGAGACCCTACACATACTTTCAAATATTTGCATGGGTATGAAATGACCAAAGGTGTTTTATTATGTGTTGATTCAAATATTAGAATAAGTGCTCACAGTAAAGGTGAGAGGAAGGATGATGTTTGGATTTGGGAGAGAGACTAGTTTGTTTTAGGTTATAGCTCTAGTTCTCTCACCTGTAAAAAGGGAATAATACTAATAATCATTTCATGTGTTTGTTGTGGAGTAAAATGGGTTTTAACTGATAAAATACTTCAAATAGTGGCTTTCATGTAGTAAGTAGTATTTAGGCTTCTTTAAAACCCCCTAAGAATCAGAGAGATTTTGTTTCTTTGTGAGTTTTTAAATCGTCACAGTGGTCCAAAAAAAAGTGGTGGAATGTATTGCAAAGAACAGAACCCCTGTCTTAACTGTGGCCAGTGAGGCAGCAGGGGAAAAACACAGATTTGTAGTCCAAAGACTTAATTCAAGTTTTGCCTGAGCCATTTGTTAGCTGTGTCATGATGGTAAGTCATTTAATCTCTCAAAATTTCCATGTCATCACCTACAATCTAATTTCGGGGAGACTATATGATTGAAGGTGTGTTGTTATCTGCACAGCGCTCTGTAAGTGTAGGTCCCTGTGATTTCCTTGAAAGCTTTGAAGCAGAAGCCTGTGGAGCTTCTTTCTGTCAGTGACTCCAGAGAAAGGATTTTTTGCGTCAGACAAAAGCTAGGACAAGATAATCTCTGTGACTTTTTTCCAGTTTTGAGAGTTCGTGAACTTCTTTTCAACTAGATTGGCTGTCAAGTCTTGTGATCATATTAGAGGAGTTAATAAGGGAAGCATTTTTTTCCCTTTGGCATAGTGAATGAGATGGAGCTGTACTAAATATGGAAATTAAATGAAGCAATTGGTGAGGAAGGTTAGCTTTTTCTACATATAACTGTCATGTTCCTAGCAGTGGTTGTTATTCTTCTATTACACAAGTCCTTCTTCATTTGAATTACAACAAGTTCCACTCAAAGGGATTATAATCCCATCTTCCATGCAAAAGTTTAGGGATCATTTGACTTTCTCGTTTTCCTTCATAGAGCTTCAGATTGTTATGGTTAAAAATAAAGTATTTATCTTCAGTTTAGAAATCCAATAAAACTTTGACAGGAGTGTGAAATGCTATAAAGCCTCTCTTCAACAGATCCATCTCAGTAACACTTCCTGACAAATCAAAAAACTGTCAGGGCCACCCCTTAATGACTTCTGAAGTTTTAACGATTGTACTAAGGATGTGAAAATGACTGGAAATGGATTTTAAAGCAGTGCTAACTTGTTTGTTTTAAAATCCACTCTCTTGATTTGTGCTCTTAAAAGGGTGAAAATATGCCTTCATTAAAATGTAGACTGATGAGGTGATTATGATAATTGGAGTGCTACTTGTTCTGGTTTGGAATTACTAGGGAACTGCTCCAAGGTAAAATTTCCATCAAGGGAAAATATTTGGAGAAGCCTAGAATCAAGCTTTAAAAGAGAGAGGGTAGTTAGCTAAGAGCTGGGTCATTAACAGTGATGGGGAGGCCCTGAGTACCCAGACAGAGCCGAATCATATTGGACAAATGCTCAATAATGACACAGTGCTTCTTAAAGCCTGCGCACATCATCAGAATTAATAGGGAATTTCTAAAGACTGATGCTCAGGCCTCAGAGCTTCTGATTCAACATGGAATGGACTAGGATTTGATATAAATACAAACTTCTAGGTGCCTCTGATAATTCGCAATGTTTGGAAATCATTGGAATAATGTGCTTCTTAGTTTAAGTTTATACAGAAAAGAATGAGAGTTTTACAGTGAGCGTTAAGGACTGAGTTGTTGCAGGTCATCACAGTGCTCTTGAATCTTGATTGATAGTTTTGAGGGTTTTAGGAAAGCAAGTACCTGTGAGCTCTGGTGGGCAATTATAAACAGCAGGGACTTGGGAGAATGGGTCAGTTTCTGTGCTCAGTCACATGGTCTGGAGGTCCTGTGATTATAGAGAATGGAGCTCTGCTCATATCTGACAGACAGAACTAAATATAACTTAAATATTTGCCCAATTTGGTGAAGCCTGAGACCACTGTCTGGACAGGTACATAGCCTCAGATTTTTAACCCAGGTTGTCTTATGGAACAACATTTAATCTTTTCATGACTTATAGATGTTTTGCAACTAATAAAGTTTGGCCTTTGGACTTTGGTATGAAACAACAATAAAAAATAGCACTTTTTACTATGTACTCAAATGAATGACTGAAATAGAACTTATATTTAATTCAATATACCATGAGTTAAATCTGGTTTATCAAAGCTCTGATTTTAACCTCTCATAGGTTTTGTAAATACAAATATTGTAAATTAAAATTTTAAATATACACAGAGGATTTACTTTTATCTGGTACTATATTTGTGCTGAAGGGAAACAGCTTTATGATTGGAAATACTTCCTAATACATCTGTAGGGCCAGAGATGCATTTCTTTTAAAGTTATATTATACAAACTTGAATTTTAGAGATTTAAACACATTATTTTTCAGGTAACAATGTAAAGTAAGAAGCTGTATTTGCTAATGGATCTGATTATTTTAGAGAATGAAAAACATATGCAATATAATGAACAGAAAAATTTCTTACTATTATGCTACTGAAGTTATCTGATGCTGAGCTTGAATTGTGATTTCTATAGTTTTCTGGGGTAGAAGCTTGTGTTGATTGCTTTTCTCCTGTTGCTGAGACAAAATACCCATTATCCAAAATTAGGAGGGAAAGGTTTACTTTGCTCATTTTAGCCCGTGCTGGGCTGGCTCTAGCAGGTGGCAGAGGGAGCAGGTCATGGTGACAGAAGTGGAAAAAGTAAAAGAGCTTGCCAGTGTCTTTCAGCTCCTTTTATCTTACTTAGACTCCTGGCCACTCACGTGTGGTGGTGTAGAAATCACATTCCCCCCGCATTACCCAATCCAGATCCAGCTACCACTGGAAAAGAAAGCCCCACCTCTTCCACATGAAGTTTTGGGGGGACATCTAAAGATAAGTCATAAGAAACCTGTTGGTTTGCCGTCTCATTTCTTCTTGTCCTTGCAAATGGAGTCTATTTTTCACCTTGACCTGCAATTATATGTGGTCATGGGACAGTTCTAGCTGATAAGATCTGCGTGGAAGTGCTGTACTACCTCTGGCCTGGCCTTCAACCACTTTCATGCATAATAGTCATTCTTTTCCTCTGTCTTCAGGCAAGAGCAGGGGAGTCAGGACGGGCTTTCTGAGGCTCTTTCTGTGATGTAGTTCTGTTATTTCTTAGAGCTTCAGATTTAAATTAGAGATAAACCGTTATGTGGAAGCTGCTGAAATATTAACAATGATGGTTACAGTCGTTAGCTTAGGCTGGTTTACCTGGTTTCCAAAGATGGAGCTGGGTCCTAGGAAGATGATTTGACACATACACGAGCTTCAAAAACATAAAGAATTTACAGGAGTAAACAGTAGTGCCATGTAAACTGTCATGTGGGAAAGTGGCTGTGGATTAGCTGCTTCAGTTCTTCAGGGCTCAGTTTTTTCTTCTTTAAAATGGAGATAATCACAACACTCACCTCAAAGGATTGTAGTGAGACCTGCATGAAATTGACTCAAAAAACAGAAAATAACTTAATAAATTTAGCTCTTATTAATAGAATTGACTACGGATACATTCTAATTTATTCAAGCACACTTTCTAAGTGCTTAATATGTCAGGGCAAGGAGTTAGGGAAGGATATATGATTAGCAGGGGCCATTTTTGTCTTCAAAGAGCCCCTGGTCTAGGAATATGATTAGAGGGAATGTCAATAATCACAGTATGTAAATGACTTGGAATCTGGTAACTTCTAACTCTGATAACTGTAATATATTCAATATTCCTATGCTGAGGCATGCACTAGTAAGTGAAGGTATAAAAAGGATTTTCTTGGAATATATGTGCATGTGTCTTTTTTATTT
Source organism: Petromus typicus (assembly GCA_004026965.1). Taxonomy (NCBI): domain Eukaryota; kingdom Metazoa; phylum Chordata; class Mammalia; order Rodentia; family Petromuridae; genus Petromus; species Petromus typicus. The sequence goes on along the minus strand of PVIR01007495.1, from coordinate 29,639 downwards.
CAAATTAATTAGTTTAAGTTTTAATTCTTCTTTTTTGCAAACCAGCTGCTGAATTTACAAACCAATCTGCTTTGTTAGAAGTTAACTGGCTCTTGTATCAATGAATGCTAACAGTAGTGGTTTGTTCATTTAAGGGCAATATTTGGAGTCTTGTAAACATCTTTAGTTGATTAATTTACTCTAACAGAAAATAAGAGAGCTGCTGTAGTATATCCTGAAGGCTGACTTTTTAATAGTAATTTTACTCAGTCAATTACTTCTTTTTCTCTTCATCAATTTTATCTTTACCAAGTCATCATAATATGCAGGAGAAATTGCAGTTAGGTGATAAAACGCAGGGCTTCAGAGTCTACCCACGGCTCTTGGGCATGTGGGAATTTTACCACAAGAAAGGTATGGTGCACTGAAACACTAATTAGACTTTCATTTAAAAATTTTTGAGCTGCCAAGAGCTTTGAAATCAAAGAGATATCCCCAAGGATAATCTATATGCAAGAGCTTAGTAAATAGTTTTTTTTATTTTTTTTCCAATTTGTAAACAAATACTTTTTTCATGCTATTAGTTGACAAACATTGTGTGAGGAGCTTTGGGCTTAACGATAAATAAACAAAATGCAAAGTCTTATGAAAAATTCATTTATACATATGTTTGTAGTTTTCTAAATTTCCTATTTGTCCTGGTATCATTGATGCCCTGACCCTTGTCTGCATGATCCTGTGTTGGGTCAGTCTGATGGCTCAGTTCCTTCCAGAAGGACTGAGAGGTGGAGATGAGGGCTGCAGCCTCAGGCAGCGGAAATAAGGTGTGATAATACCCGGATTTTAGAAACTGTTACAACTTTGGTGTTCTTGGATTTCTTAAAAGAGATAAAGAACTTTGCCTCAAGGAACAAGGAGATTTTACAAAATGTAGGACACCCACCAGAACAGGCTGGATAATACTTGGCCTCACTCAGAAATGAAAACTTTCACATATTTCTGCAATCTCATGTGATTATTTCCTTGACACAGTCTCCTCTCATTACTATATAATTCTTTTAATGAAAGGAAGAGAAGTTTTTGACTTCTTTGTGTTCAGATGTCTTGTCTTCTTTTCTAGTTTACAATTTATGATGGTCCATCAAAGTATTCTGAATATCCCAAGTTGTCTTAAGTTAACCTTAATTAATTGGATTTGCTACTAGGAAAGGGAAGGGGAAATATTCTAAAACCTTTGGCTGGATTCAAGGATATAAAAGAGAGATATTGTGCAAATATTTGGTTATTAAGATTTTCTGCATAGAGAAGATAAAGTCAGATAATGAGAAATTAGTAACTAAAAATTTTTCTGTATGTTTTAATAATAAAAAGCTTTTGTACAGAAAAGAGTAAAGAGATAATCTATAGAATGGGGACATTTTTTTCTAGCTACTTATCAGGGACTAATATGTACAATATATAAAAAACTGCAAAAATCCAAATCTCCTCAAAACACAAAACATCCAATCAAAAAATGAGAGATTGAAATGAATAGACACTTTTTCTAAAGAAGAGGCAGAAATGATCAATAAATATGTGAAAAAAAGGTTTAACAACTTCGGTGGTAAAAGAAATTTGAGTAAAAACAATACTAATTTTCTATCTTACTCTAGAAAGGATTGCTATTATTAAAAAACCACCACAAAAACCAAAAAGAATAACAGTAACAATAAACCCAACAAATGCTGGTGACATTTTGAAGATAAAGGAAATTTGTATATTGTTGGTGGAAATGTAAACTAGTTCAACCACTATTCAAGTCAATGTGGAGAGTCCTCATAAATTAAACATAGAAATTCCATTATGCCCAGATATATTTCTGGATATTTTTTGAAAAAAGTTAAAGTCATCATATTACAGTGACATATCTATAAACGTGTTTATGGTAGCTTTCATAATAGCTAAAACTTGTAAGTGGCCTATATACCCATCAACAAGCGAGTGAATAAAGATTATATAGATAAATATGGGTAGATAGAATACACTATTTCTCAGCCATAAAGAGGGATGAATTTGTGTCATTTGTAGGGAAATGGGTACGTCCTGAGACCTTAATGCTAAGTGAAATTAATCAGATAGAGGTTAAATATGCAGAAAGTTAAATAAAAAGAGGACCCAAAATATAAATAATAGCAAAATAGAAGTGTCATATTCAGACACATGGAGGTAGACACTCTCGACATGGAAAGTGGGTCTGGGAATGGAAGAAAAGGAGAGCCAGGAGGGGTTGGGGAAGTAAAAATGACTAAGAAGTGGTATGTACATATATCGATTCCCCAAGGTAAATGTTATTGTTGTTTCACAAACATATGCCAACAAATCAAAAGAAAATCTAATATACTATAAAATTAGTAATATTTGGCTTTGCTGCCATCAAGTCTGCCCAACACAAAGGATCAGGTACGTGGAAATGTACTAGGTTCTCCAGTATGGTCAGTGGATAGGGAGTCGTGAGAGTGAATGAGGTGGAAGTGAAAGGGAAGGACGGAAAAGCTGACGTCAGAGAAATGGGCGGGTTGATGATCTCAAGAATGCTTTGTATACATGTGGGGATTTTTTTAAATGTGGGTAAGCATTTGTCCCTCAACATCTGCTGAGAGTAATAACTTTCTTTGTTCACCATTCAGTGTACAGGACAATTTCCAACTCATTCTCTCACATGAGTATCACAGCAGTTTGGAAGTGATCTAGTGACTGGGGTAGGACACACAATATGAAATTCGGATGGATCGTTCTGGAGATATTTTCTTTCATTTGCTTGCTGAAAATTGCAGCGACAGCACGAATAACTTGTTACCTTTGGGCACCAACTTGACTACTAATCTAGTTAGTAATGAAATTTTTTTTTTTTTTTTTGAGACAGGGTCTTGCTTTGTGGTTCAGACTGACCCTGAGCTCAGCCTCCAATTCACATCACAGCAATCCTCCTGCCTCTGCCTCCTGAGTGCTGGGATTACAGGCATGAGCCACCATGCCTGGCATTGTGGTATGTGGTATTGGTTGCTGCTGGGGTGAGTCTCCACGCCCAGTATTGTTATGTGGTTACCGGGGATCCAACCCGGGTCCTTGTGCTTGCAAGACAGGCATTGGAACCACTGAGCTATATCCCTGGCCCAGTAATCAGATTTTTGAATCTAAGGAAATTCAACTTTGGGGTTTCTGCATCTGACTTGAGCAATTAAACCACTAGCTTCAGTGGAGGTATTTTTCTGCTTGATTGGGGCTTTGATGGACCATTGACTGGATATCCAATCCCTAGGACCTAGGCTATTAATTGGGAGAACCCAGTGACTGGCTCTATAAGACTTTTCTGAGAAGTCCACCCCCAAGCAGTCTGTGAATGAGGAGGGATAGGGAGCCATGGACTATATTGTTATTTGCATGAGTGCAGCAGCCCATGACCAAGGCTCCTAGAGGGAAGATACTTTACTGAGTTCCATAAAGGAAGACATAGTTATTTTTTTCCTTTACCTTTTTTCCAAGTGTGTTTATAAATTTCCATTTATAAAGTTGTAGAACTTAAGAATTTCCATTCTTAAAGATGGAGAATTGAACTGGCAAAGAACATGTAAGTTCGGTTCACATTTTGTAGCACTATGAAAAGCAGTTTCACTCTAAACTAGCTTGATTTTCTAAGCCTTATCGTTCCCAAAAGATTGTGAAATCACTGGAGAATGAGGACTTTTTTTTTCCTAGATGTTTGCTTTACATACTATATTTGACTTCTCCAGACTTTGTATCTTGATTTTAGAAAGGCTTGAATAAAACTTTGCAGTACAAGGAAACAGCTGGATGGAGTGCTTAAGAATCTGGTTCTGGAGGACAATAGCCTAACTTTTAAAATTTCAGCTCTATTACTTGCTAGCTGCATAGTCTTGGACAAACGGTATAATTTCTCCAAGTCAGCTTTAGTTTCTCCAACAGTAAAATGAGGATTATATTTGACATGGTTGTTGTTGAGTTAAAATAGAAATTACATAGAAAGAACTTGGAATATGATGATCAATAAATGTTGGGGGCCTATATAACCAATTGTCATTAACATCATTGCTTTTATTATCATTACCATCTTTGTCTTTGGGGATAATCAATGATAAATTAATCTAGGCACCTCTACAACTTGTTAATTAATTTCAATTATTGTCAACTTGGAAAGTTCTTAGTGTTATGTCACAGAGCTATGCCCTTGGCTTTATATTGCTTAGCTAATTTAGAAGGCACTATTGGCCAGTTGAAGGGGATACAAATATAGGGGGATCAGAATATATAAAGCAGATAGAGATAAAATTTGACATGATTGCCTTCACCTTTGAAACTATTTTTAGCAGAGATAAGTATTCAGAATTGTGTTCAAAGTAAAAGTCAAACAGAAAAAAAAAAATTGCCACTGGAGTGTTGGGAGTCATTCTACATAATTTTGGGGAAAAGTCATTTCATATTTAAATTTTGATTAGGTCTAGAATTCTTGCCTACAGGTCAGCTATGACATGCTAAAACATAACTCTTCTATTTTTGACATTCAAGGGAAAGATTACATCTGCTGAAGACGTCCAGGTTCCTTGAGAACTGAGTGGTAAGAGAAATATGATGATCAAAGTTTCACCTGGGGAGGGACAAATTCGTTATCTACTTAATTCATCCCACATATTGTTGTAAGAACTGTTTTTATTCATCTTACCATCCTACTCTTAGTCAACATAATATTCTCTTCAGCATAAGATCCTCATGGTTATAGGATTATCATCACCCTCTGAGACATCTGATACTTCCTCCATGTATAAGATCCTTGTCAATTTTGTGTTATCTCCACCCTCTGAATCATCTGTTACTCCCTATGAATCTAATGAATAGCAACGAACTCTTGGTACTTTTGACTTTGCTGCTCAGAACAGCACTGATTAGACTCAGAACCCAGCTTCTTCCCTGAGTCTTGTTTGTTAATTTTCCTGGTGCTGTCATGGCTCATAGGAGTCCAGAACTCATTGCAGAGATTCTAGTAACATCCCCTTTCCCTGTTCCCTACATAGAGCACTAGGGAGACTTGACTGGATAAAAGTTGGTGTGACAAAGTCTTGAGGATTTAGTTGACTGGAAGTAGAGTCTGAAGTGCTGGCATGTGGCCTTACTTAGCAAATACAACCTAACTCTTGGTAACCAGTGTGCAGTGTTCATATGAAGGGGATTTTGGGCTGACTGGGTATACTCTAAGTTCAGATAACTTTGTAATCATCTTTTTATGAGTTCATTGAAGGACTGTGTTTCATTTTTGGCAATGGATAAAAGGAATCAAAAGGAGGGAATGTTATTAAATCATCCGAACCTACTTATAATTTCAGAGTTGATGGTTTGAGTGGCAAATTTCTAGTAAGGAGGAGATTATTTATTTATCAGGAAAGATTCTTATTTTGGGTCTTCTTTCTCTTTCCCTCTCCTTCCCTGCTCATCAATACTTCCCTTCTTTTTCATGCTTCTTCTTCTTAAGTGGCTCCATTGTGTCTGCTACCTTAGCTCTTTATTTGGTGTCTTTCACAATCACTATCTTCATCCCATTTACTGGGAGTTTCTTCTTTGTTGAAGCTGGTTAGATAATAACTTGACCTTGGAATTTTATAGCTCCGTCATGACTTGTATAGATCTAGAATATGTTTTAGGTTATACATTCAAAGTAGAATGAGAGTGGTCTGGCTCACAGGAAAACAATGAAAAGAATTTCAGAACTGCTACCAAGCAATTGTTTTTCATCATGGAACTCACCCTCAGGGACACTGCCTGGTGATGGGATGAATGAGGTAGACCAGTACTTTCTTTCTGGTATGGGCAGGGCCAGACTATTAGAAGTTCACTTTGTTGAGTGGGGTATAAGACAGGAAATTTGGGTTGTTGAGGTCGACAATGCTTTTATTCTTAGACCAGAAAGGTCTGCTGACATTTGGATTTGATCTCATTTAGGTGGGGTTCTTTTGGAGACAATGAATGAACCTTATTTCCCAGTTCACTGAGAGTGACTATTTTAGGACCTGCTAGACCAAAGAAGGAAGAATATCAGGCTAGTGGAAGTTTATAGAGCAATTTAGCCAGGCAATTTAAGCTCTACTGAAATGAGTTGGAGAGTGATCAGTCTGTGCATTTTCACATTTTAACTGATACATAATGATCTTACTTCACAGCTATATGGATATCATTGTCTTCTAAGGTGAAGAAACTTGGCTGAACTATTTCATTATTATTATTATTATTATTATTATTATTAATGGTAGAGCTTGTTTGTTTCTTTTGGAGATCATCCACAATTTTTCCCCCACAACCCAGAGTTAATTTTATCCAAGAAAGAATGTCTATCATTAAAAAAATCAAATAATAATAAAGGCTGATGAGGTCCCATGTGGGATGTGGGGGGCAATTTACATTGTTGGTAGGAATGTAAACTAGTACAATCACTATGGAAATCATCATGGATATTTTTCAAATAGAAATTCCGTTCAACCCAGCCATTTCCCTTCTAGGTATCTTTCTAAAAGAATTAAAGACATCATATTACAGTGATATATTCATGCCCAGGTTTATATAATCTTAATAACTAAATCTTGGAACTGGCTTATATGTCCATCAACAGAAGAATGGATGAAGAAACTGAGGTATTTATACATAACGGAGCACTGCTCTACTATAAAGAAAGACAAACTTGTGTCATTTGTAGGAAAACAGATGTACCTGGAGACGATCATCTTAAGTGAAATATATCACACATAGAAGCTGACATATCACATGGTTTCTCTTATATGAGAAACTCAAGATATAAGTGGGGAGAAAAATATAGATAATTGGAAGTAAGGAAATAGATCTTGCTCAAGTACAAAAGAGATTGAGAGGTGGAGAGAGGGGGAGGAAAAAAGAGGGAAAAGGGAGGGATATATTAAAATAGTACATGTACTAATTCTCCACAAGGACTGTGATTATTATGTATTGAAAAATGTACTAATAAAAATAGAAATTATTTTAAAAATAAACATTATTATAGAAGTAATTGATCAGTTTTATCATGGGAAATGATTCAGGTAAGAAACGTTAATAATTTAAATGAAAGAGATTTTAGTAGTGATACCAACCTAATTGCAATTACTTTAATTATTGCAAAGCAAAAAAGATAGCATGATAGCATCTTGAAGTTTCAAGGAGTGTATTTTCATGGTGGTATGTCTTTTACTTTAGGTAAGAATATACAAAGAAAGATTACAAGGAAAAAACAGAGAAAAATTATCTTTCTTATTCTTAAGTTTCAAAATAGTTTTGGATTGCTGAGCAGAAGCAATAGTGAGAGGAAGCACATGAGGGTCACACACATCAGTGTCACATTTGAATATTCTCCTGCCCTTGAGAGGGGACAACAGGGGAGCTCAGGAGTCCTCAGTTTTAGGCAAAGTGCAGCAGGGCTGGAGTTCAGTGGGCAGTGTGACCAGAGGCCCCCTGGGAACACAGATGTCAGCCGCAGTGGATGCCGTTGAAGGATAATGATGTTCTGAGACTCAGGCTGTGAGTGGCAGGTCAGCGGGGGCCACGGGGACGGATGACACTCGAGTCCCAGCCACCTTGAATACTTTGGCATATAAACTTCCCACCTCCCCTGCTCATCAGGCATCACTCAGCTGGGAGAACATCTTAAACTGACTAAGCTTGCTCAGAACTGACCCAGATGAACATCTTTATCCCTGACAAGTAAGAACTCAAGACTGATATTACATTCAGCTTGGGGAATGTAAATGTATATATTTGCATATCTACGTTCGTTCTCTGTGCGGTTGATGCTTTAAGAAGAAGCAACGGAGATGAATAATTGACCGAATAGCCTGTTTCTCAGGTAGAAAAACAGCACTGAAGTGTGTGTGAAGAGATTGACGTGAGTCTTGACTTTTGCACTGTTTGACGCTGGGGCACGTCATTTCCTTCCTGCGCTTGTCTGTCTTCATCTGAGGGATAGGAGCTGACAGGGTTTAGCTGGAGTTTCGACCTGGGGTGTCTCCCAAGAGCCTCACGTGCCTGGAAGGTGACCGGATCCTGGGGACCCTGCACTCATGAATGGGTCATTCCACCGATTAACAGTTGACTTGATGTAGGGAAGCGGGTCTGGGCGGGGGTGGCTGCTCAGGCAAGAGTCTGTCTCCGTCCTCGGCTCTCTTTGCCCTCTGTTCCTGGCTGCCACGAGCAGCTTTCTTCCTCCTCGGAGGGCCCTTCTACCATGATGTCTTTATGTTTGAGCCGGTCAAATGTGGACCGGAACTTCAGAAACTCTGAGCCAGAATAAACCTCCCTCCCCTTGTATTAGTGGTGGATATTGGGTACTTTGTCCCAGCAAAGAAGAGAGTGATTAAGGTAATTCCTTCCTAACCTGGTGGCTGAAGTCCTTGGAGGGGCTGAAGAGTTTTTCTAAGGCATCTTAAATCCGTATTCGAATCAATTGTTGCTATAGCTAGAATAAATAATATGTCTTTGTGCATAACTACCATTAACTTCAATTTTTTGTCTATTCTGTTATGTTCAATGAAATATGGTTAATTCATTCAATAGTGCTACTGAGCTTATCTTTTATTTGTAATTATACTCTATTTGGAACTGCATTTTTAACGGAGCAATACAAAACTTGCAATTATTATTTAGACATTATAGAGAAGTTCGTTTGGGTTTAATTTTAGCCTGATATGTAGCTTCTGTGGTACTAAAGAATCCCTAGAGAATCATTCTAATTCCCATCACTGCGATTCTAAAATAGGTTTTATGTCCATTGGGAATCACAGCTACAGAATTATTTTAGAAAGGATTGAATCTTATAGTCTATTTGATAGTAATATTAATTGATTTACCCAAAAAGTGTAGATAATAAAGATTTTCATATGATGCCATCCAAAATCTTCACTTCTCTCATACTGAAAATTACCCTTTTTATAAATCTCCCTCTAAGGAAGATATCATGGTAAAATACCATGTTTAAATCTTGTTCCTCTTGCCAGGTAGCCATGTGTCCCTAGCTGAGTCACTTAACCTTTCTGAGCCAGATTACTGCTTTTTAAAATGAAGATAAAAGAAATCACCTCAGAAGGAACTTGTGAAGATAAAATACAATGTACTATTAACCCACTACATTATCTGGGCAAAGGGAAGGACTCAGATATGTTCATTTCCCTTAGGCTTTTCTGGAACACCTATTTAGTGTAAAGGTGCAAAAAGGTAAAATGAGTTAAAGCTGGCTTAAATAGAAAAGATGTACCTTAAACATTGAATTAGCAGCAATTAACATCACAAAGCCACTTGTGAGCTTGTCTAGGGCTGGAGTTGTTTATTCACTCAGATAATGAGGCCTGCAGTCTGACCACCTGGCTGTATCCCATTCTATCTTGGAAGCTCAGACCAGCTTTCACCTGTTTTTGCCCCAAGTCTTCCTTTCTTTCTGAACAAATTCTGAGTGTATTGTTCTGCATTCCCCATTTAGCTGCTGCCAGGAGTGAACATCTTAGATGTGCCTGCATTGTGTGGTCTTGAAGCAGAATTTGAATGGAAAGAATGTACTTTCACAATAATTTATTTTTAATGGGTTTTCACTTTAGTGAGGAGAGGAGGCACAGATGGCTAAGGCAGGACAGGTGCCAGTTTTTGCCTCACATCAGGCATCGAGTGTATGTAGGCTGTGGGAGAGTGAGCTTCAGGCAAAGAGAGAGGCTGAAAGAACCCAGAAAACACTTCCTAGATGTGTTCTTGGTTTCACCACTGCAAGCAGCTGTTTTGGGTAATCAGAGGACTTTGTGTGGAGAGAAAGTTGGTTTCTTAAATGTTTTCTGCACTGTAGACCCTGAACAGAAAAAAGAATTGATCGTTGTTAGCTGCTCCAGGAGCTCTTCTATTGGAGAGATTGGCTTGGGTGGAAACAGCGGGTGGCTAGGAGCCCGGAGCCCTGTCCCAGGCACCGAGCTGTGGGGATGCAAATTTCCCAGCCTCACCTGCTCTTCCCTGCTCTGCCAAGCAGCTGAGTGACGGGCTGGATGCCACTCCCTGAAGATATCAGGAAAGTTGTTTCCACCTTCCTCATTCTCTGACTTGAAGATCTCAAAGCAGCAGCTTCTTTGCTTCCAACTGCTTCATTGATTCATTTCTAAACTTTACTGAATTCCCACTGAGTTAGCAAAGTTCTTTCTGGCTCCAGAGAACAGAGAAGCTCAGGTTATTTGAGGTGATGGTTATGGGGTTATTGTGGGACTGTCTGAGCAAAAAAGCAGACAGGAAGCTTGGACTAGCTGTGTAGCCTCAGGGAACAGAGCAGATGTTTCTGATTCAGCCTCAGCACTGTGTCTGAGTTGCTGTTCTACGGCTGCCCTGCCCCTAACAAAGTAATGGAAACTGGGTGGTTTAAACAACAGCAAGGTATCTTCTCATTGTTCTGTGGCCTAAGACATCTGAGGTGAATGCGTTGGCAGCGTTGCTTTCTTCTGAGGGCAGTGAGAGAGTCACTGTCATGCCTCTTGCCTAGCTCCTGTGCTCATCGGCCATCTTTGGCATTCCATGGCTTATTGATGTCTCATTATAATTTCTGCTTTCTTCTCTGAAATCTCTCTGTGTGCAATGCATCTCTAAATTTTCCATTTGTATATGCTCATCAGTCATATAGATGGATCAGCTCCCACCCTAAGGACCTCATTTTAACTTGATTATGCCTCTGTAAAGACCCTCCATCCAAATAAGTCCACATTGAGAGCGTACCAATTTTTGAGTGACTTAGTAACCCATTACCCTTTGCAACAGTTGCTCTTGCTCTTGTTCGCTTACTCAGCCACACTCTGGAATAAGCTTATTTTTCCTCAGTGTCTATGGGGACTTTATCTTACAGCCTGTATTCTATTTCTGCTCTCTTCTCTGATTTGTGGTTTCTTCTCTTTCATACTCTCTGCTTACTGACTTCTCTGTGCCTTAGACTTCCATTTTACTGTCTAGATTTTGGGCTTTTTTGGAAGTATTGAAACTCTTTGAGAATCTTGTTGGTTTAGTCATTTACTGTCTCAACTACAGTACTCTTCCTGGCCAAGTTCTACTTTTAGGCAACTCTGTAGTCTTTGAGGGATTTGGGATGTGGCTTGACTCAGTTGCTGAGCTCCTGATTTACCATCCAGGACCATAACAGTTGGCCTTGTGGCAGCCAGCATGAAACCCTAGGCCGAAGTCATCTCTGATAATTGTTTTTCTCTGAAGGAGGCTATAGATTTGGAAACATGTTCAGCTTTCAGGGTTGGCTCTGTGACTCTGGTATTCTTCCACTGCTTTGTTGACTGTGTGGTTGTTATATTCCTTTCAGCAGTGCTGGCCTTTTATCCTTCCTGCTGCTCCAGCAGTATTATCTAACATGCAGAAGGCCTCAAATAATACAAAGGATTTTTAAGAAACCTTCACTTTCACAGTTTTGATTTTGAATGATCTCAACATATCCTTATCTTTGTTTTGGAAGCAGACTGACTCAAAATGGATTTCTTGAGATCTGAGTGATTTTTGACAATGAGGATAGAGTTTTACTGACTTTCCACTGTCAGGTAAAAAAAAAAGAAAAGAAAACCAGGGGGTCAAGGATTTAACTCAGTGTTTCTGGCACCTGTCTTGCAAGCACAAGGGCTGGAGTTTAATCCTGTGCAGCAGCAATCAGTACTACATACCACAGTGCTGAGTGTGGTGGCTCACCCCTGTAATCCCAGCACTCTGGAGGCAGGAGAATTGCTGTGATATGAGTTTGAGACTGAGCTCAAGGCCAATCTGAACTACAACAAACAAACAAACAAACAAGAGGAAGGCCTGACTTGAGTAATTTTATTTATCTTGCATTTTGTTTGGTTTTGAGACTGTCACCTTTTCATAGGAGAGGCAATTAGAACTGAAAGAATCTTTTTTTAAAATTTTCTCTGTCATATTTGAGATCTTAGAAGAGTTGGATCCTGTGATGTGTTTTAAAAGTGACTTCTTCCTGAAAATTCTAGAATTTATAACCAAAAGGATGCTTATGAGTCACTTTCTTTGCATTCTAGTTTCTTCCTTACTTGAGGTATCCATTGCTACTCAAAACTCTATGGTTCAAAAGTCCTTATGGAAAATTAGCGAAAAGCATATAGAATTGCCATTCTACCTTGTTAGAAAGCAGAGAAATATCTGAACACAAAGAAAATTTATGTTCTCGTTGGCCTGTAAGGGTTGGTGACAAACAAGTTAGAAAGCTTTGTTATTTCAAACTACAGAAGATATCAAAGCCCTTGGTCACCAGAGTTCCCAACTTTATGAACCCCTGGTATAGACTGTACAAAGAGTGAGATCTCAAAAAATATTAAAGGTTTTCAAAAGTCTTATAGATGATTCCTTTTCAAAATCAATAGGCATGATTTCATTGGTATGCAATGATTGTAGTTCTGTTAACATTTCAGTGTGGTAGCTTCCAGGGCTTCTCTGATTTATTATGACTAGTTAGAAAATTTTTTAGATTTTTCAAAATTTTTGGTTTCATATTGACTTCTGGCAATAGAAGCAGCTCAGGGTACTCTCTGTGCAGAGGGATGGGTGTGAAAGAAGAACGGGAAAGCCCAGCAGAACTACTAAGGTGTCTGCTCAGGCTCTCCCTCCAGGTCCATGCAGCCTCCTCCCTTTCTGTTTCATCCCTTCCTTTCTGTAGACTATCTTCCTGCCTTTGGTGCACAGGGTCACCCGCCTGCCCCTCAGGCTGGGTGCCCACTGAGAGTTAACAGAGCTCACCATTCCCAGGAGGTAAAGTCTGATGGGTCTTCTTGGGTCAGGTGCTTCTGGATGTTCCTGGGACGCCCTCAGAAAGGGTCACGTGGGACTGGTCTTCACTGTGGAGGTGTCTCAGTCATGGGGCTGTTGCTTTATATTAGAATGTTTCCCTCAAATATTAACTTATTTCATCTTCACGATGTGACTGATAGTGGATATTAGCAGTACCCTCGCTAGGCACAGGAGAGAATTGAAGTTGAGAGGACTAGATAGCCAGGCTGTGGAAAGTGTCACAAAGCAGATTACATAAAACAATAGAATTTGTCTTGCAGGTTTTGAGACAAGAAGTCTGGAGTGAGGCTGTCAGGAGGTCTGATTCGTTCTAAGGGCTCTCAGAGGAAACCTGTTCCATGCCCTTGCCTCAAGTCCTGTTAACAGCTGACATTGCTCAGCTTGTAAGCACACACTTTCATCCTCTGTCTCTGCTTTCACATGATACTCTCTTTCGGGGTGGCTGTTTCCAAATTTCTCTCTGCTTGTAAGAACAACTTGTAAGAACATATTGTATTATGGGCCCACTCTACCCTAATAAAAATATCAAAAACCCTATTTCCAAATAAGATCATGTTCTGAGGAGCTAGGAAGTAGGATTTTAGCATTTCTTTACAGGGGATGAGATCTAAACAATAGTGACACGCCCCCACTTTGACTCAAATTCAGAACTCCTGATTTGTCAGTGAGATTCACCCTTTCAGTAATTGTTTTGGCACTATGAAAGCAGAAAGCTGCTATGGCCAATTTTCTCTCACTTACTTGTCATTGAAGTCAAGCAGTTACTCAGTGGGGTATACAGTGCCCCTGGCTACTTTATCATTCATCACACTTAATCACATAGGATGTGAGGGAAGGATTTGGGGAAGGGAAAAAGTGTGGGAAATCAGGACAGTTATTTTGTCTTTCATTAAGAAAAAATCAGAATATCAAAGAGTGAAAGTAAATATTTATACAAAGACTGACATGGTAACTGTACCTGATAATGTTGCCAAATGGTTTCCATGGAGTACTTGGGTAATTTATGGTTAGTTTATTCCAGTTTCTCAGGCCACCCACCAGCTCAACCACAATGAACATTTACAACACTAAGTACTAAAAAGGAAAATAAATTCTCTAAGTATAAGCAACTCCTAAAAGAAAAGGTAGGAAAGGGTATTGCTTGGTGAATACTCTATATTTTTCAAACATGTCCCAGAATAGAAAAGGAAGGGAAGTGGAAGTAAAATCAAGATATAATATGAGTATATACTAATGTCCAATGATTTATGTATCACAACGTAATATATTTTTTTTCCTAAAGAATCTAACAAATGTGGTAAAAGACCTCTATGCTGAAAACTACAGCACTCTGAAGAAGATGATAGAAGAAGATATGAAAAAATGGAAATCCATACCTTGCTCCTGGGTAGGAAGAACCAATATCGTCAAAATAGTTATACTTCCACAACAGCTATATAGATTCAATGCAATTCTGATTGAAATCTCAAGCATATTTCACAGAATATCCTATTGAAATCCCACCATATTGCACAGATATAGAGAAAAAAATCCAAATGTTCATCTGGAGCCACAAAAGACCTAGAACAGCAAAAGCAATTCTAAGCAACAGAGACATGGTGGGGGGTATTACAGTCCCACACCTGAAATTATACTATAAAGCCACTGTGATAAAAACTGCATAATACTTGCAAAGTAACAGACCTGAGGATCAATGGAGTAGATTAGAAGATCCAGAAACTACTCCAGATACATTGAGTCATCTTATCCTTGACAAAGGAGCCAGAAATCTTCAGTTGAGGAAAGATAGCCTCTTCAACAAATGGTGCTGGAAAAATGGGCTTTAACTTGTCAAAAACTAAAGTTAAACCTACCCTTTTCACCGTGTACCAAGGTAAAATCAAAGTGGATAAGAGACCTAAATATTAAAACAGAAATGCTAAACCTGCTGCAAAACAGGTTAGGTAAAACTCTTGGAGATATTGGCTTAGGGAAAGACTTCTTGAACAAAACCTCTATAGCACAAGAACTGGCAGAATAAATCAAAAAATGAGATCTTATTCTACTAAAAAGCTCCTGCACAGCAAAGGAAACCACCAACAGAGTGAAAAGGCAACCAACAATGTGGGAACGAATCTTCACCAGCTGTTCTTCAGACAAAGGGATACTATCTAGAATATATAAAGAGCTTTATAATATCAGCCCATCCAAATTTAAAGGCCCAATTCAAAAATGGGCAACTGAAATGAACGGATGCTTTTCAGAGGAAGAAGTAAGAGCAGCTAAGAAGTATATGAAGAAATGCTCAACATCATTAGTCATTCGAGAGATGTAGATGAAAACAACACTGAGATTTCATCTCACTCCACAAAGAATGGTTACTATTTCAGAATTAGCCAGTAACAAATGTTGGCGAGGCTGCGGAGAAGAAGGAACCCTTCTCCACTGTTGGTGGGAATGTAGACTCGTACAACCACTATGGAAATCAGTGTGGAAATTCCTCAAAAAGCTAGTATTGGAGGTCCCATTTGACTCGGGCATTGCCCTGCTAGATAAATACACAAAGGAATTAAAAGATTCACATCACAGTGACATATGTGCACCCATGTTTATAGCAGCTCAGTTTGTGATTGCTGAATCTTGGAAACAACCCAAATGTCCACCAACTGGAGACTGGATAAAGAAGATGTGGTTCTTTTATAGAATGGAGTATTACTCTGCCATTAAAAATGATAAGACTGAGTCATTCATACTCAAATGAACATACCTTGAGGACATCCTCATAAGTGAAATAAATAGGTCACAGATGTGTAAATATTGTATCTTTTCTCTGGTATGAGAAAATGAAATTGTAAATGAGTTCTAGTATGTATAGTTGGTATTGAGAAATAGAAAATATTTAAAAGGAAAGAGGGTATAGGGGTAAATAATGAGGGGAAAAAAGAATGTGACAGTGATAAAGTAAAAAGGAAACAAAGATTATATATATAGGGGTGGAGGATTGAATGGCGGGTGGAAAAGGGAAAAAATGAAAATCAAGTCATATTATATTCTGGAACAAACTCTCATTGTTGAATGTGATGATGATGTGTATTCATAATGTACCAATAAAGATTTAAATTTAAAAAAGAATTAAACAAATTGTCCTCAATGCCTCTGTACATGGAAGGTAACTGAATTCTGGGGATTTTGTATTCTTTAGAGCATTCGTCCATGATGAATTCTATCGCAGAACTCACTGAACATGCTGTTAGCAGGTGGGACCGGTAGGAGGTGGACCCCTGCAGGTGTGGTCTGCAGTGTGTATTCTCATTGCCATTTCTCATTACCTCTCTCTTCTTCCTAGACACCATCAGATAAGCAGCTGTCTTCTTCCCAGGCCATTCCACTGTAGCTTTTCTGCCTTGGAACCAGCCAATCATGAAGTGAACCCTTTAAAAACCAGAAGCCAAAATAAACCTTCATTTAGGTTTTGGTTTGGTGTGTCTTGTTCTAGCAACAGGAAAATGACAAAGAAAGTGATTGAACAAAATGAATAAAGCTGGAGGCATCACATTGTCTGATTTCACAACACAGTACAAAGATGCAGTAAGAAAACCAACATGACACTGATGTCAAAGCAGGCATACAGGCCAGTGATCTAGACCACAGCACAAAGTGACAAATCCACAAATTTATAGTCAGCTAATCTTCAACAAAGTTACTATACACCTACAATGTGGAAAGGACAGTCTTTTCAAGAAATAGTACTGGAATAACTTGATATTCAGGTAGAGAATAAAAGTGGACTCTAACTCTACATTATATAAAAATATACTCAAAATACATTAAAGACAAGTTTTGAAACTATAAATCTACTAGAAGAAAACATAGGATAAAATCTCTAATGACATTGGTCTAGGCAGTGATTTTTTTTTATATGACCAGAAATTCATAGACAACAAAAGGCAAAATAGACTAAAGGAATTACACCAAACTAAAGCTTCTGTTCTGTAAGAGAAACAGTTAGCAGAATGAAGATACAACCAACAGAATGAGAGAAAAATATTTTAAAGCCATGTATTTTGATCAGAGGTATATGACTAAATGTGTAAACATAACCTGATTTCAAAAACAAATCCATAATTCTGTGTTAATGAACCTCATATAGCACAATGAAGTGTCTGAGGCAATTAATTTACAAAGAGAAAATATTTATTTTGGTTCACGAATTTAGAAGTTTCATTTCCTGACTAGTTGGCCCTACTTCTTTGGGCCTGTGGTGAAGCAGCAGCAGGGTGAAAATGGATGGTGAAGAGAAACCATACAACCATACATGGCCAGAAGCCAAAGAGACCATGACAGGGCCAGGATTCTTACAGTCCCCTGAAAGGGCTCTCCTCCAGCGACCCAAAGACCTCCCTAGGGTTACCTCTTAAATGTTCCACTGTCTCCAGTAGCATCACTCTGGGGATAAGGCTTTTGACAAGGCCACTGGCGGATACTCAACATTAAAACTATAACAAATCAGAATGGATGTTTCACTGAGGAAGACATACACAGGCTAACAGACATTTGAAAACCTGGTCAGTGTCATTAGTGAAGTCTCTTATATGTAGAACTCTCCAAAACCTGAACTAATAGAAATAGAGAATGAGTTTGAATGCATTGAAAGCTGTACATCAAAATGGGGAAAAAAGTGAAGATGGTTAAAGAATATAAAGTTTCAGTTAGGGAGAATAATTGTTGAAAATCCATAGTACAATATGGTGACTATAATTAATAGTGCATTGTGTAGATGAAAATTTCTGAGACAGTAGATTTTAATATCATCACCGCAAAAATGGTTAAATTATATGAGGTCATGGATAAATTAATTAGCTTAATGTAAATATTGTAAATGTATACTTATGTAAAAACTTCATCAAATATAACTCTGTCAAATAGATATTAATAAAGCTGAAAGTGGTAGTTGTCAGAATACAACTGTAGAATTTCTAAATTAAATCATTGATTCCCTTAGAGCTTTTCCCGTTTCATTCCTTGGAGTGCCAAGGATGTAGCTCAGTGGCACACTGCCTGCCTGGCAACCATGAAGCTGTGAGCTTGATTTCTGATACCAAAAAAGCAAAACAAAATGAAATAAACAAACAAAATTTCATTTCTTACATTTCAGGCTCTAATTTTAATGATCATGACTTATAAATCCTTCAGAGTTTAAAAAACTGGGAAACCATTCTTTGTTTTTTGGTGAAAGGATTTAAAAATTGATCTTTTTTCTGGTTTTTGGTGAGAGGGTCTCACTGTGTGGTTTAGACTGGCCTTGAAGTCACTGTGCAGCTCTGGCTGGTCTTCAACTTGCAGTGATCCTTCTGCCTCAGCTTTGTGGGCTCTGGGATTATGTGCCATGACACCCACCTAAAAACTAATTTTGGCCAAATAGATGCAGAAATCTAGGCAACCTGTTTATTGAATGGTCAGTTCCATCATAATGCACATGGCCTGAATTATGGAGTAGTTTGCAAAGCTTGTAAAGTCAAATTTAAGGTAAAAAACAATAAAATATGGTTTCATACT
Organism: Petromus typicus; assembly: GCA_004026965.1. Classification (NCBI taxonomy): domain Eukaryota; kingdom Metazoa; phylum Chordata; class Mammalia; order Rodentia; family Petromuridae; genus Petromus; species Petromus typicus. The sequence continues at coordinate 11,270 of PVIR01007495.1, read as the reverse complement.
GAAGTAGTTATTATTCCACAGTATTTTAATCACACAATTTTGTAGCTCAGTTAACTTCCTTATGTAAAAAGGGAAGCAACATAGTTTGTATTTTTGATGGGTAGCATCATAGATTATTTTGGAGTTAATTATGTGTGTAACACAACTAATCCTAAGAACTTCTCTACTCCATAGGATTTTATTTTGGTAGAAGCATTGCTTTTGCTACGCTGTGTTCCACCAAAAGTAGTGCAGAAATATAAATATTTTCCTTAAATGAAAACTTTTTAACTGAATTTATCATCTTTTCAAGAGTGTCAGATGTTTAACTTTCAAAAGGACTGTCTTGAGCTTCCTTTAATTATGTAGATTGGATAAAAACATAGGGAACCATTAATGAATTAAGTTGATTGATTTCCTTTTGAAACGTCTGATATCATGGCCACAAGGTTCATATCAGTTGTTAACAAAGCCAGGACACTGACAAATACTGCCTTTTTATTATATATCCATGATAAAGTAGAAAGTGAAAAGTGTTAATTTGAATGACTTTTGACTTAGAAAGTCATGCTTACTTAGCATAGAGATATGGAAGTACACTTTCTGCAGCCACACTTGTTAAACTGACTTGGTAGAGTCCTCAAAAATACTACTGAGGACTCTACTCTTTGAAAAGACAGATGCTGCAGCAGTACTGCTTAGACTCTGTTTTCATATATATTTATTTCTCTGTCATGTGGCTGTGATTTCTGAGAGGTGAAGCCCTTCCTCTGTGATTGCCTCAGTCCTGGGAGCTTTTGGGAGCTTGCAGACTGCAGCACATGTCAGGGGACTGGTCCAGTCCCTGGCTGACAGGAGCCACGGTGGCCTTGGACACTTCTCTCACCCTGCAGTGAGGTGCCGGTTCCTGGTTACTAGAGGCAGCTCAGACTTTGTGTTGTCAGTGGGTCCTCTCGGAGGAGGATCTCAGAGGATCTGTCTGGAAAACGTCAGAAGAAGAGATTGGTTATGTCTGGTCATCTTTCAGGTTTAACCAAATATTAAAATGCCTGTGTTGTTTGGTTTTAACTACATATTGAGTTTTTATTGAGATTTTCTTATTTGCTAAAGTGAGAGCCCTGGTTACCATGTGTATCTCACTGTACACCAGACCATCAAAGAAACAAGCAGTACAAGGTAGAAACCCATGGAACATATTTTACCTTTCAAAAGTTATAACTATCAAGAAAAATATTTTTGTTGTAAGATAAATACTCTGCCACAAATGCTAACCAAGGTTAGAAACAGACACAAACTAGGGAATGGAGGTAATGCCAATAGTCCTTAGTGTGGCTGTGTAAAGTTCCTACCTTGGTTTAGAGTCTGATCTGGGGTCTAGTGATAGAGAGTGCTGAGTGTCATACTCAGAAGATAAATGCAAACCTTACACGGAGGGCTCAGGCTGGAACCCAAGATGAGAACATTTGTGTTCACCCTGACCAGTGGTGTGCCAGAAAACATTTAACAACTAGGGAGCAGGACTGGATTGAGGAGTAGAGGAAAGTCCTGCTCTGTGGTGTTTACAGATTTGCATGTGTGAATACTCCTTCCATGGATGATGCCAAGTTCGTAACTTGACATGGAGTTGGAAGTCGATGTACACAGTTAACCACTTGCCTTTATCAAATTTCTCTTCAAATTTCTTTTCAACAAAACTGAGTAGCCTTCTCACTAGTTTCTCTTTCTCCAAAATTAGTTATATCATAAGGGGGGAATAGTTTCTATCTCTCACACTGATTTACTTCTAAGTCATAGTTGAAGAGCAGTGTGGGTTTAATTATTTTTAGTTCAACAACTTTATTTTAGGAGAAACATTTAGGGGCCAGGAAATTAGCTTTGGGCCTGTGGCAAAGTAGCAGCAGGGTAGAAATGTATGGTGAAGAAAAACCACTCACTTCATGGTGAGGAACATGGTGCCAGGCCTGCCTAGCAAGCATAAGGTCCTGAGTTTGATCTCCAGTACTGAAAAAAAAAGTTTAATAAATGAAAATATTCTTCGCTTTTATTTTTCTGATCATTACACACCATTTGTGCTCACAATATATACTGAGCCAAGTGCACCACATCTTGAGCATTTATGTAATTCCTTTCTGTGATTACCTCAGCCCCAGTAAATATGAAGGAAAGAAAGAGCACCCACAGAGGAAGATCTTGTGTCTCTTTGGGATGTCTATTGTAGTCAGGGTTTGCAAGGGAATAGATTTAATACAAGACACACATATAGAGAGAGTTATTTTATAATACTCACCCCCCCAAAGTCAAATGCAGAGAAATTAAGAGATCTAGCCACATACCAGAGAACCAAAGAATCCAACCAAGGGTCTGGATCCCACAGCAATGTCCCACACAAGTCCTTTGGAAAGCTTAGAGTCCAAGGCAATGTCTTCCATGAGTCTAGCCAGAGGCCTAGAGCCCATGGCAAGTCTCACACTCTTCTGTATTGAGAAACTGTATCAGGAAGGCTCAAAGGCCAGTGATGGAAGCCAGAAAACCTGCACCGGTGAAGGATTTGTGCCCCCAGGCTGAGGGATCTACACTGGAGCCAGGAAGTGATGCTCATGGTAAAGATCAGAGCTCCGCAGGTGAGAACAGCAGGTATTCCCAGTGGCAGTGAGGACCTGAGTTTCTCCTATGATGAGAAAGGCCAAGTTTGCATCAGGAAAACCAACCACAGAAAGCTTCTTTTAGAAAATCAATAGTCCATGATTTCCCCTTCCAGATCTCTTTTTGATGCCACTGACCACAATTATCAGGTGTGTCTTCCACACCCAGACCACACTGATCCAGTTCATGAGAGTTCCAAATTGATCATTAGTTAATCCACCACAATGTCCTAGATCTCAAAATTATGTAAAGAAAGGAGAATTTTAGGAATTTTCTACACAAATTTTAAGACCTAAATTATTTAAACCACAGAACACTTAATTAAGGTGATTATGTTCTAGATTCCATAGGGAAATTTTCAGGGACCAAGGGGAACTTCCAGTAATGAACATTTGATATATTTGAATCTGCTTTTGTACATGAAAATAGAAAACTTATATTTTATGCATCAGTTATAGATATTGTTCTGCAACATTTCCACATAAAACAGGATGTGCCTTATGCTAATTTGCCATGAATATTTCAATATCATTTGGTAAAGGAGCAGAAATATGACCCATGTCAAAAAAATACCTCAACCTTGGGGTTGCCACATTCTCCAGTGGTTTCTTTAATTACAGATTTATGAAGTGAGACCGTTCTAAGAAGAACAGAGATTGAATATACCAATCAGGGAGAAGATACTTATAGCAACCATGAAACATTGAAAATAAATAAATAGATAAAGTCAACCAGCATTGAAACAAAAAGAGCTTCCTGATTTCATCCTGTGGAGCTGTGATAAGTTGATATTCTGCTGAAAAACCGGTAGAAACTGGAATCAGTGAAGGTGAGCTGGTTATAAAACACAAATGGACATTTATTGATGGGTGTTACTGGAATGCACTCAGTCAGGAAAAGAATGGAAATGCATCAAAGTCTTATTCCAGGAATTTTTCCTGACCTTTGCTATTTAGGAACTGCCCACCCTCTGCTGTATGTGTTCATTTATCTTTCTCATTCTCAAGTTAGTTTTATTGCAGTCTTTTTTGGTATGTAGCATAGTATCCTTTATGTGTATAAGGGAAGCTCTGACAGCTTCATATATATGAGCGATTCTTCCATGGAGAAGTGATTTATTGTAATGGTTTTTATGTTGTTAGAGCTATATCAAGACTATGCTTTTGATCTACTTCATAGTTCCTTCTAGTGAAGAGAATTCTTTCTTCAAATGTCAGAAATCTTTGCTGTCAGAAGGCTCTGCCCCTCCCTAGATTTATTTTTCCTTCAGTATAGTACATGAAAGAAAGAGGAAAAAGATTCACCATTAATGCCCTTTTCCCTCTGTCCTGTTGAATAGTCATAATTTCTCAGTCTGAGGTGGTCAGGAAGAGGTCAAGTCTTTGTAATACCACTTTCTTGGGGGACATAACCACTTTCATGGAGTTACTGGCAATTTTAATGAGGTGGGGGCTGATATCCCTTCTTAATCCTTAGTGCTTATGCGGCCATTTTAGAGGCAGTGGAACAGGTGATTACTAACTCAGAGGTACTATTTTCTTGTTTCTGGAAGGTCACTTTTGCAATAGTGCTGCATCAAAATGCTTAAAGTGGAGTTAAAGGAAGTGTTGAATATGGAACAGATGGAACTCAGATACTTAACTGCGCATCATCTGAAGTACAAAGATTTATAAACTCTCTTTAGTCTCTGACTCGGCCAGATGATTGCTACAGTGGCACTGGAGAATGGGACACAGGGAAAGAGGGATCAAGATTTAGGAGAATATATGGAGAAGTTGAGCCTGAATTCTGGATGTTTATTTTTAAATTGAGTTTATTGTTACATTTTAAGTACACATTGTGATCACATTTATCACTGAGAAAATGTACCTCTGCATGATATATCTTGATTCTTATTTTTTTCCCATGGCCCTGCCTTCCCCTTAAGCCCCTTCTGCAGCTGGTTTTGTTAACTCTAGGCCTCTTCAAGTTGACTGATAGACCGCACTGTGTGGAGCTTCAGAGGTCTGTTTTCTTTGCAACAGAATGTCCTCAAGGAAGTTCAACTCAATTGCCTTCCTCTGAAAAGATACCAAACCAAGGGACTGTTTGATGATCCTGGAAAGAAATATTTGTTTCATTTGAAGTTTCTAGTTTAGCCTTAAAACCTAGATTTGATGGTGTCAGGAGTTGGTTGTCCTTCTTTCTTTCTCCATGGCTGAATTCTAGGTCATCATTAGCTGCTCACACTTTCAGTAAGGCAGATAGCACCGGTTAGGGAACACATGACTCATTTTTATTAGTTGTTCTTAGTTTTCTGCCTAAGTTTGCAATCTTTCTTGTGTTCAATAGCTTGAAAATGAAACATTAAGTACTCAAATTTATGACTTAAATTATTTAAAATTTTCTTTAATTAGACAATTTCTGATATTAGCGGTAATCAACCTCCCATCTTTAGCATTTTCCTATCAACTGCCTTGGGGTATGCTTTATACCAGCTGCCTTACTGACTCTTTTGAATGAGCTTGCCAGCTAGAGCTTTCTTCCTTCTTCCAGATGAGGAGGCTAAGGCTCAGACAGCTAGCAGGCAATGGAGCCAAGATATGAAAGCCTATTTTTGATACCAGTCAACTTACCAGTGATAAACTTGAGTAAGGTAAAAGAACGGATTCTATGAATCTGAGAAGACACAATTATGGGTTCAGTTGCTGACATGGCTCTCATATCTAACTGGATAAAGATTCTCCCCTATCTGTTAGGGGAATACAATGAGTATTTATGGCTACTGTGACTATTCAGCTTTCTCTTTAATTCTGGGGTTACACTTACTCTTAGGGGCAGATAAGAGATAGTAAGATGTGACCAAATAAAATAAAATTGGACCCATATATTTTCTTCTTAATGCTCTTTTTTCTCTTACACCATCCTGTATGGGTTACATATCTCTTTCTGCCAAAGTTAAGGAAGGGCTCTGAGGTTGTACAGACTCTCTTAAGATACACAAATCTTGGATATTACTTGATAATTTCTAATTTAAGCAAACACTAATAATCATGGAACACTGGAATAAGAAAAAGAAAGGAAAATTAAAAAATCTCTAATTTAAAATAAAACAAGGAAGATAACTAGTCCATGTATCACAACACACAATTGCAGTTGTATCATGGGATAAAAACTTTGACTTGCTATAGGAGTTAGGTGTTTAGGAGTCAGCAGTTTGACTATTCAACTGCTCTGCAATTCTCAAGCCTCAACTATCCTTAGGTCCATGTAGAAGCTGACAAGATGTGAACTTTTAAATGAAACTATACATTTTATTCCACCGTGTGAAAGATACAAAATGTCCTTGACTTTTCCTCATAAACTCCTTTTAGTCCATCTTATTCCTTTTTGGTTTTTCTGATTTGAGGATTTATAGCTACTGCATATCAATTGCCGTTTGTAGATGTGGCAGATGTGATTATAATGTACTCTGTGAATTAGTTCCAATTGCTTTGTTTAAAAAGCCAATTGTAATTCTGGAAATTGACTACAGAGGAGAAAAAGAAAAGATTGTTGAGAAATTATGGCTGAGCCCCTTTTGAGTAAAGGTGTGTAGTGGTGAGCCACAGGGGAGGGGGTTTAATTAACGTATTCATTGATAATCAGAGGGAGAAAGAAAACAGCATGTAAATAAAACAGGCAGATGCACCTACGTGGGCTGGTGCTAATGAGAGAAGAGCCAGTAGAAAATAACAAATGCAGCTTTTAAATCAAGGCAAATGAGGAATATGTTCAAGAGTGAGGTCTCAATGAAACAGGCAGAGATGCTGGATTGGTGGGAATAGTTACGAACTAGGGGTACTAGATGTCACCTTAATGGTTTATTTTCAAGCTTATCCTCACAGTGTCTGGAGTTATGCTAACTCTTGTACAATGTTATAATAATTTTCTCTTTCCCATTAACAGTCATTGAATTTTGTCATTATAGGTATGTCATATATACATGTAATTTTGTCATATACATGTATATGTTTGTTTTTCTCCCTTTCTTATTCCCTTATCATGTAACATAAAATACATTGATTTATTATCATAATATTAATATTATTAATTTTATATTGCAGTGAAAGGTATTTAAATTACAGGATATGGAGGAGTAATATAGTATCATCCAAAGACTTAATTTTTTTCTGGGAAAGGAGTGAATGCATTTTCAGTTGTATATAGGAGAGTTATATCAGTAACAGCAATTGTTCCTGTTATTGTCTTCAGTTGGAGATTAAATGTGGTTTAAAAATGTGTAGTGGGCTTCAAATTGACAAGGCATAGAACTGTGGTGGTTAATTTTACTGTGTCAATTTGACAGGGACATCAAATACTATTTAATATTTGATTAGCTGTCTTTGCTGTGTCTGTGGGAGCATTTCTAAATGAGACTCACATTTGAATCTGTGGACTGAGAAGAGCAGACTGCCCTCCCCAGAGAGGGTAGACTTTGTACAACCCACTGGAGCCTGAAAGAACAAAATGAGATGAAGACGCTGCTCCCTTTGCTGGTCGTCAGGCTGGGGTCTTAGTCTTCTACATTTGGAAAATTTTTCACCATGGGTTTTCTTGGTTCTTAGGCCTTGGATTTAGACTAGAACTATTAGAAGATGCAGAAGCAATGCCAAACTTACTCAGCTACTTCATCTTTGACACAGAGCCAAATAAATTCATTAGAAGGAAAATCACCTTTTTAATAAGTGGTGCTGGAATAACTGGCTCTCCCCATGTTAGAATTTAAAACTTAAGTGATATCTTTCACCACGCACTAAACTATAACTGAAATGAATCAAAGATCTACATATTAAAACAGAAACAATAAATCTGCTAGAAGAGAGAATAGCTACCACTCTTGAAAATATGGAGATAATATGAAATTGTAACTTAACTTTAAAGACTTAATGAATAAGCCCCAATTGCACAGGAACTATCACAAAGAATCAACAACTGGGGTATCATGTTATTAAAAGCTTTTGCACAGAAAGAGAAACTACCAACACAGTGAAGAGACAATGCACAGCATTGGAAAAAACTTTTGTCAGGGGCTCTACAGACAAAGGACTAATATCTAACATATCTAAAAAAACTAAAAAAAAAAAAAAAAATCAGACCACCCAGATTTAAAATCCAGTTAAGTGGGCATCTGAGATGAATAGACACTTCTCAGATAAAGAAGTGTAAACAGCAAATAAATATATGACAAATTATTCAACATCACTGATCTTACAAGAAATGCAAATTAAAACACTAATATTCTATTTCACTTCAGAAAGAATGGCTATTATTAACAAATCAACTAAAATCAATGCTGGTGGAGCTGTGGGGAAAAAGGAATCTTCCTTGTTGGTGGGAGTGTAGAATGGTGCAACCACTGTGGAAGTGAATGTGGAGATTCCTCAATAAACTAAACCTAGAGGTTCCTTGGGACCTAGCTGTTCCCCCTCTGAAAGGAGGAAACACATCATAATACAGCAATATATACCTACCCACCCATGTTGATAGCAGTGCAGTTTGTAATAGCTAAATCTTGAAAATAACCCAAATGTCCATCATCTGATGACTACAGTAAGATCTGTTTTTTAAAAATATACAATGGAGTCCTACTCTACCATTGAGAAGGATACACTTGAGACATTTCTAACTAAATGGATGCACCTTGAGGCCACATTCGTAAGTGAAATTATTGGGCACATATCACATGGGTTCCCTGACATGAGAAACCAAACCTACACGGACACTAGACAGTGAGAAAGAGGAAGAAAATGTCTCAGTGAGCTGAGCAACAAGGGAAGGGGAGGAGGAAAGAAAAGAAAGAAGAAGAAAAAAGAATAGAAGGACAAAATGGAAAGGAAGCGTCTGTAAGTAAAGAGAGGAAGACAGCTGGAAGGGAGAGGAGGAGAATAGGAGAAAAAGAAGAATGTCTATCATATACAGGTACAAATTCTCTGGGCTGGAAGTTATCATTGTATATATCTAAAGTGTACCAAGAAAATAAAAAGAACAAGAAAGAAGAGTATATAGAAAGCAGGTAGCCTCCTGTGAATGGTGGAAACATCTTTCTGGCCTTACTTTTTACCAGAAATTGTAAAATAAAACTTGAAGTCCAAATCATAGGATAGGAAGAAGAGGGGACATTCATTTTGTAAGAAAGAATAGATGTTTTGTAGAAAGTCTATTTATAAATTTGAGAGTAGGAGAAGAGAAAAACCTAAAATGAATATAGAAAAAAAGTAGGAGTTTAAAATAGAAAAGACTTGAACTTCAAATAAAGGTTAAGGGTTAAACATTAAAATAATAAAATGATACAGCGGTTGATATTTAAAATAAATGAGAAAAGGCTAGAGGCCAATGAGATAAAAGGTTAAAGCCGTGAAAGAAAAAGAGGGGAGCGATTAAGATATATGGGATACGATGAAAAGCTGAAAACTAAAAGTAGAGAGATTAAAAATTAAACACAAGAAAGAGATAGCATACTAAAAGTTAAAAAGTATAAGGAAATTTTATAACAGGATATAAGAGGATTTGGTGAAAATAAATCAAAGGGAAATAAAAGCAAACAGCATGCACACTAAACAATAAGAAAGGCTAAAGTGGAGAAGTTGTTCAAGGGCAGACAAGACCAGGAAAGTGGAGTCGCTGCAGTGTGGGTCCAGGCAGGAGGTGGAGGAGGGGTAGCCCCTGCCAGGCATCAGCCTCCCGAACTGTCTCTGGTGTAGATGCCTTTGGCCAAGATGACAGAACATCCTTGGATATTCAGATGACCAGGCTTTCTTCTGTGGAAGTTGCTGGATGAGTCATCTGAACGTACTGGAAAACACCTGCTGGTCACAGCACTCCAGGAGGCTGAGGCAGGAGAATCACCAAGTTTGACTTCAGCCTGGGAAACCAGCATGATCCTGTCCTGAAATAGGAGATTAAGAGAGCTGGGATAGAGTTCAGTGAGAAGGTCCTGAGCTTGATCCTTATTCCATAAAAATGTTAAAACTCATTAGAAGTTTAAAAATATTAGATATTTCTAAATATTAAAAGATTTTAGGTATCTAAAATTTGTCTAAAATTTTTAAATATTAAAAACCCATTATCAATGTGTTTTCTACGAGGTCTTTCCTAATGTTTCCAGGCTCCCTTAGCTTCATCTAAACTCTCATGAACTGTGGCATGTGGTGCTCCTCTATGTGTTCTGATTATTTTATTTATATATCTTAGAGCTCTTCCTACACAGTGGAAAAGTGGCAAGGAAGGATCCTTATAGAACATCGTGTGAGCTGAAATATCAGATTCGTGCTGTTATAAAATTTCACGCTATTTGGGCTAAAAAAGTTGTAACTGTGTCTATTCTCCTGCTCCCTTGGAAGTGTGGAGCTCTTTCTCACTGGAGGACAGTTCTTTGCAGTCATACAGGCTTCTCCCATGATGGGTGAAATGTGCGTGCATGAAAAAGACCTGCTCACCCAGGACCAACGTGCCTAAAGGGAGGGAATCTGCTTACCCCAACTCTGGTCCTCGGTAGTCACTGAAAAGACAAATAAAACCTTACTTTATACATTTTTAATTTTTATTGGTACATGTTTGCAGTACAAAATGATTATATTCCTCATGAGAGGTTGGTACATGTTCATAACACATCTTAATTCTTCCTCCATGTGGGAGAGACCATGTGATATTGAAGCTCGTCCGGCTCGTTTGTTCCCCTTAACATTGTGGTCGAACTGAGCAGTGGGACAGCTGCGGGAGCTGAGAGATCGTAGAGGGAGGTGCCCTGGAGTTGCTCCCAAGTCAGTGTAAATGCGATGAAAAGGGACAGAATTTTCACACATTGCGCTGTGTGGATTATGGGTCTGAATTCCCTTTGTGCCTTCTGAGAAAGGCAAACAAGCGTTTCAGGTCATAATTCGCTTTGGCTGCTGGATTGTGTTTCACTGGATAGAAAACTAATATAAAAACAAAACACCTGGATCTGGGCCTTATCAAGACTGTAATAAAGATGATAAATCTTCAAAACAAATTTAGTTAATGACAATATGTATATATATATGTATATATATGTATATATATATGCAAATATATAATAAAATTATTTTAGAAACGCAGTATGATAGAAATAATACAGAAATGTAAGGAAGAAAGGAATAAAGTCCATATGGAGACTTAATTTCCCTTGGTCACCTTTGAAAAAAAAAATTTTTTTTGAGTAAATTCTATGTGCAATGTAGAGCATGGATGTAATAGGGCTTGTAAAAATGAATAAGGATTTCCTTATTTGCTTCTAATTTAATGTGGGAGATAATGTACTAAGTGACAGTGAAATAAGGAGTGAGTAGATAAATGTCAAAAGGAAGGCTTGTTTAAATTTGGGTGGGCTGATTTTTTTGAGCTCTTTATATATTCTAGATAATAGCCCTTTATCTGAGGAACAGCTGATAAAGATTTTTTTCCCACATTATTGGTTGCCTGTTTGCACTCTTGGTGGTTTCCTTTGCTGTGCAGAAGCTTTTTAAAAGAATGAGGTCCCATTTGTTGATTTCCTTAGCCATTTCCTGTGCTATAGAAGTTTTGTTCATGAAGCCTTTCCCTAAGCCAATGTCTTCAAGAGTTTTACCTAACCTGTTTTGCAGTAGGTTTAGAGTGTCTGTTTTAATATT
>PVIR01007494.1:19402-60829 GCA_004026965.1 Petromus typicus | reverse complement strand
CAAATCTTCCATGTGAGATCAGCATCTTCTACATCTACATGTGTGTTCCTCCATTGTTTTACAATCTTAGTAATCGGTAAATTATTATTCTTAAGGAAAACAGGTCAGAACTGGGGAAGATCTGTGCTCAGCTCTTCAGTCTATAACAATCCCTACATACAGGGCTCTTATTCTTGAGTTTGAAAAGTTTGAAAAAGAAACAAGAAAAGCTTTCTTTTTGTGCCTTCTGAGATGACAGAAGCCTGATGGAAAGGATGTCGGGGTTCGAGGTGGTGCACCATTAGCATGCAAAGCCTTGCTCCAGATGAATGGCTGGCGATGTGAGGCCAGGAGCGAGACACCTCTGTTTAGGCCCGCACCTTTGCTGCCTGGAAGAAACCTTTCATGCAGATAGTTCAAGACTGATCTCACTGCATCCTACTGGCGAGCTACACGAGGGCTCACGCAGAGCAGCCTCACTTTTTTCTGAGGCTCTTTGACACCCCCACCTCCGTGCCAGCCTGGTGTGGCTGATCAAGCTGTTCAAACAACTGGAAGACATCAGAAGTTAAACACTCATTATTTTAATTTGATGCTAATCATGTGTTAATGAGACTAATCCTTGCAATGATTCAGGTAATTTGCTTAATGGCTGCCCAGAGTACAGATTACAGCAATCAGTCACGTCTGATAAGATGTCTGTTGTGGAGAAGGCTGTCAGGTGAATGAGGTGGGAAAGACTCAGGAGTCAGGCTGGGATGTTTGGCAGTTCTGTGTCAGGAGGTCTGGGTGCAGGGAAACTGTGCTCTCAAAATCAGAAATTTCAAGCAGAAACAAACACGTTGGTGCTCTTATTTAGAAAGAAGTTGATATTGATAGGCTTTCTCACCTTGTAGTCTCTCTCTTTCTCTCTCTCTCTCTCACACACACTGAAATGCATGTGAGATTCTCAGGAGAACTGGGTATACAATTCATTTTTTCCTGAAACATGATTAATTCAGGACAATGTCTGTGGTAGGCACACTCCAACCACTATTAAAAAGCAGATAGAATGCTTTCCAAACACAAAGTTAAAGAATGAAAATTAAAACAGTTGGGCCAAAAAATAAATTATCTTCTCACCCACAGGGAAGAATGACTACAGCAAAAACTTATACTGCACTATTATCATGTTTTCATAATATCCACACACTATGAATCTACCAGATCATATGGCAGAGACTGATAGACTTTGACTAATAAGTGAGCCCTAAATTGGAGCATCTCATTCTGTGAAACATTGTGCCTTGAATCATGATTTACTTTACTCTGTTTAAAATATTGGTATATAGGGCTGGGGATTTAGCTCAGGGGTTCTGGCGCCTGCCTTGCAAGCACATGGGCCTGGGTTTGATCCCTGGTAACCACATACAACAGTGCCGGGTGTGGTGGTTCACACTTACCAGCGATCAGTACCACATACCACAATGCTGGGCATGGTGGCTCACATCTATCATCCCAGGACTAGGAAGGCAGAGACAGGAGGATTGCTGTGAGTTCCAGGCTCTTCTGGGCTACATAATGAGCTCAAGGCCAGCCTCAGTTACAAAGCAAGATCTGCAAAAAAAAAAAAAAAAGATATAATGATTTATTAAATATGTGGATATAGGAATAACACAGATTTTAGAAAGTAGCATATTTGAAAATTCTACCTATTTTGTGCTTTAGGTTAAGGTCTCTTCTAAACAGAAAATTTCAAACTTTTGCGTATATGTGATTATTTGTAGAAATCTGAGTTTGTTTTCACTAAACATTTTGGTAGGGAGAGAAAACTGACAGACTTTGGCATGAGAGAAGGTCTGGAGTCTATTTTGTTCAACTTAGTGCTTTTGACATACTCTTGATATCCTTCTAGGTCTTTGGTGGACACCAGTTTAGTTCAATTGTACAAACATTTCCCCACTGTGATAGTCCAGGAGCTGTTTGCTTAAAGGTCAGTAGAGGCGAACATCATTCTCAAGACAACATTGTGCTCCCTTGATGCAGTGAAAGTAAGAATAAGTGTGGGGGGAGAAGAGGGAGCTGGCTGTTAGAGGGCGGACTCAGCTGCTGCCTGAAGTGAGGAATGAGACTTTATAGTGAACACATAGAAGAGATGATGTGGCAGGAGCGAGGGTCTGGACCGACATCAACAGGAGAATTAATCACACAGAGTGAGATCATACCTTGTCGGAGGTACATAGAAATAATAGATTATAGGTAAGCATTAGCTTTATGGACTCAGGCCAATGATTTCCCTTTCCCTCTAGTTAAGACGTCCTGAATGACTTTCTTAAGCTACTTATCCCATGCCACATAGACGAATACCGTATGCTTATATCAGTGACATACTTTTGATGGGAAGTGTTTCTTTTTTTAAGAATCAAGATGTTAGTTTTACAAGTATCTTTCATTTAAGAGAACTACCTGGTTACGCTCTTAACAGGGGCCAATGAGAAGAGGCAGGCAATATTTATAGGGCAGACAGAACATCTTTAACTGCAGTAGTTGTTACTTGTGTTGTTTTTTTTACGGCCCCTGTGCTTTCAGGAAAGGAGAATATCCATGTGATGGGTTACAGTGGGGACAGAAGCAGGTGGCAAACGCCTCATCACGCTGGATGTGTCCTCCATGGTCCTCTTAGGGCACATTGCCTTCTCCATTAAGCTGTGGCAAGAGATAAATCAGTGGAATTATGAACTGAAACTTGTCTAACATTTACATTGGTATGAATAGAGCTTATGTAAATAAAGTAGAAGATGAGGTGAGAGTAATAGCGATTCATAGTTTTGGAAACTTCCTTGTGCCTTCACCATGTGTCTCCGTCCACTTGCACAGCTATCCCAAAACACCATAAGCTGAGTGAGTTACAAACAAAAAATATTTATTTATCACAGTTCTGGAGACTTAAAAGTCCCAGATACAGTCAGGTGCTGGTGGAGATCCTCTGCCAGGTAGCTGTCCGCCACTTCCCCTGGTGTTCTCATGTGGTTGGAGGGCAAATGGGTTCCCTCAAGCCTCCATCATCAGGACACCGATCCATTCAAGAGGGCTCTGGCTCGTGTCTTTCATCCCTTCCAGGCCCATGTCTTAATATTACCACTTTTGACATTAAACTTGAACATGCAAATTGAGAGTTAGGTAGACACAAATATTTATGCCATAACAGTGAGTTAAATGTTATTAGCAAAAACTGTTTTATGAGATTTTTCTGGACTATCTGGTCCTAGCTGTCTTTTATGTTTACAACACCATTTAATATAGCTTGGTGTAATTTTTCATGTGTTAACAAAGTGGCAATACAAGATTAATCACAATGAGTTTTATAAGTTGCTCAATAGCAAGTTTTTGAGTATACTTACACTAATCCATCAGTGGTAAAGGACTTCAACTGGACAATTCAGTTCACTTTAGAAACATTCATTTATTTATTACAAGGATTTGGAAATAGTACTGATGATGCTACTGTGAGATTAAATAATCTATTTGAAGGTCATTCAGGTTGTATGAGATTATTTTATAAGATTGTTGTCTCAGTAAAAATTAATATCAGTATAAATGATATAAATAATTATTTCCCCAATGTGTCCAGAGAATTTAATGGACAATACTAATTCACTTACATGCAGGATTTTGAGATTACTAGAATTTAGAGAAACATTGCAATTGACAAATTGTGTCTTTGCATTGTCTATATTTCTTAATCACAAAGTATGCCCTTTTGTGTAACTTATGTATATATTTTAAATTATATAGTGAATTTAGGCAAGATAGAGAGAAAAAAATATTTTCATATCCAAGAAATCAGAGCTGTCCATTTGGTCTTTATAGTCACTTTGCCTGGATTTATGTTTTCGTTTTTAAGGTTAAGCTTAAATATCAGGAATTAAGGCTTTTTTCCAATCATCCCAATTTCAAGATGTAAGAATAATGCTTTATTTTAAAATTGACTAATTATAACTCTCATTTGAAAAAAATTAATGCATTTTTGCTAATCTAATTAATTTATTAGAGCAAAACTTAATGTACTTTTGCTATCATTTAATTAATTTATTAGGACAAAGTGATATTTGAATTTTACAACTTAGGCAATCTTATACATTTATCCTCTTTAGTTATCTTAAAATTAAAAAGAAAAATGTTTAGTATGTGGCTTTAAAATGTAGCCTCTTTTTTCACTTATAGAAAAGTAGAATACTTTTTGCTTTTCATTTCTCTTCTTACCACATTGAAAAAATAAATCCTAGGCATTTCAAATATACATAAATAAGAACACTTGGAAATGTGGAGAATATATCTTTTGCAGTAATGAGCCCCAGGATCCAAAGTGGGCAGATGCATGCGGCTGTCTATGTGTTAGAGTTGGGGGACCCAGTAGCTGTCCAGTCCTGGTATCTGGAAACTGAGAAATGGGAGGGACTGAGGGTACAGCGCCAGTCTGAGACTGAAGGCTGGCAGCTCCACAGAGAGTTGTCAGTGTGACTGTGCACCAGTCTGAAGAAACTGGGGATTGACGTCCATGGGTGATAGCATCAAAAGTTGCACTTGTTCAGATAGAATGGATTTCCTCAAGCACGCATCAGCTTCCTTGGCTGTCCCTCTGATTTCATCTAAGCTTCAAGAGTGTTGGCTGAATCTACACATAATGGGGTGGGTCTTCCTCCACTCCATCAAATCTTTCACTACTATGCAATTGGCAATAAGGCCCAGTGTTGTTTGTCTTGTAATAACTGCTAAGTAACTTAGCTATCTACAAAAACCCCCACTATTTTCTGATTCAATTTATGAAACTGTTAAAAATTAGAAAAATATGAGAATGTCTGGGATATGGACCCTTGAAAACATTTTTAGATTTGACACTAATATGATTCCTAATAGGAAATAGATGGTAACTGAATTTCTTCAAAATTATGAACTTCTGCTCTGAGAAAGACTCAAGAGGATGAAAATTCAAACTATAGACTAGGAAAAAACACTTTCAAACCACAAATCTCACAAAGAATTTGAACCTACTATAACAAAAGCATGTAAACAATTCTCCAAACTAGAAGATAAGAAAAGGAACACTTCACTGAAGGAGATGGCAAAATGACACACATTTCCCCAGAGGCGATATGTGGTTGAAAAATAAGCCCAGGAATATGTATGTGACATCATTAGTGTTAGGGAAATGCAAATTTAAACCACAAGCAGCTATCCCTACACACCTCTTAAAACTTCTCAAACCATGTGTGGTATCTCATTCCTGTCATCCCAGCACTCCAGGAGATTGAGACAGAGGAACTGCAAGTGTGAACTCAGCCCAGATATTTTATTGATCAAATGAGACCTTATTGCAAAATCAAAAAGTAAAGAAGCAATTGGGAGCAGCTCAGTGTGAAGGGTCTAAGATCAGTACCAAGCACCGCACACACAAACACATCAAGCCTCAAGTGAAAATTTTAACACTATTCAATACTGGGAAGGACATAGAAAACTAGGTCATTCCTATACAAAATTAAGATTATTCTAAAATTTGTATGATAAGGTAAAAGTTAGTAGCTGTAACAATTTTGAAACAATAAAGTGGAGTGAATAAGTACACAAATTCAAGATGTATTGCATAACTACAATAATAACACATTAAAAACAAATGTAATAATAAGTTGTTGTATAAACATGGTAAATGTAATGTGTACAATCATTTAAAAAACATTCTGGTTGGGCCGGGGATATAGCTCAGTGGTTCCGGCGCCTGTCTTGCAAGCTCAAGAACCCGGGTTCGATCCCCGGTAACCACATACAATACTGGGTGTGGAGACCCACACCCAGCAGCAATCAGCACCACATACCACAGTGCCGGGCATGGTGGCTCACGCCTGTAATCCCAGCACTCGGGAGGCAGGCAGGAGGATTGCTGTGATGTGAGTTGGAGGCTGAGTTTAGGGCCAGCCTGAACTACAAAGTGAGACTCTGTCTCAATAAATAAATAAATAAATAAATAAATAAATAAATAAATTAAAAAAAACCATTCTGGTAGTTTCTTTAAAAATTAAAATTATTGACCAGGATTTAGCTCAGTGGTTCTGGGTCCAGCCTCACAAGTGCAAGGTCCCATGTTCGATCCCTGGTGCCTAAAAATAAAATAAAAATTAAAATTATTGCATTTTAAAATTTAGCTATTATATTAGTAGACATTTATTGCTAAAAATATAGATTCAGTCACAGTCTGTTCATAATAATGTCTGTAATAATACTTAGGTTTATAATATATAGTCAAAAGAACAGAGAACTGAAAACAACCCAGCTTTCCTTCAAAGGCTGAGTGGTTAAGTAAACTGTGGTGCAGCCACCGCATGGCACGCTGCTCAGCCAAGCAGGAACACATGCTGTCGGTGTACGCCACAACCTGCACAAACTCCAAGGCAGGAGGCAGTGTGAAAAAAGCCAGTCTTAAAAGGTCACATGCTTTATGATTCCTTTTATATAATACTCTTGAAATGATAAAATTATAAAAATGGAGAGATAGTGGTTACCAGAGAATACTGATGGGGTGAAGTGGAAATTGACTGGAGGTGGGTATAGAAAGGCAACAGGTAGAATTTTTAGAATGATTTAAGTGTCTGTATGTTGATCATATCAATATCATTATGTTGTTATGATATTGTGTTGTAGATTTTCTCAATATAACCTTTTGGAAAGCTTGGGAAAATGTATGTGAGATTTCTGTAAATTATTGTTTTATATCTGTATGTGACTGTAATGATCTCAAACAGTTGTGGAACTAAAACTGGATCTCAAAAGATATCCAGTTCCTTCTTAGCTGTACAAACACAACTATCTTTTTTTTTTTTTTTGCCATGTTTGAATTAGATAAAGTTAAGGGTTAAATGTCTAACAATTCGAATAATTTAATTGTTTTTTAGACTAAGAATTAGTCAGTTGCTGTTCTAGTTTACCTGTGATGTGGAACAAGCTGTACTTGAGGTGTAAAAAGTATTTCATCTTTGAACACTCCTGACATTTAAACATTATGCACTTACTATGATTATGTTACTTTTCTATATGCAAGCTGGATGAAATTCTGGATCTTTTCTGCCAAAATTACTCATGTTAAATTGATATTTTTTTCTTAAAAAGTGAACAGCTCAGATCTTGATTTTCTTTTCTTCCAGTTTTAAGGCCATGAGTACTGTAGGTTCTGACAAATGGGGAGCAGAAATCAAGTATTTCCAATGTCAGGCCATTTGGTTTCATTAGGAGTTACTGTATGATTTGGAGAGTTTTCCATCTCATATTTCATAAGACTATAAAACT
This sequence comes from Petromus typicus, assembly GCA_004026965.1. NCBI lineage: Eukaryota > Metazoa > Chordata > Mammalia > Rodentia > Petromuridae > Petromus > Petromus typicus. The sequence goes on along the minus strand of PVIR01007494.1, from coordinate 53,536 downwards.
TCATTCTCTCATTTTCTTTCCAACTTCTTTTCCTGAGAGTTCCTTAAATCACGCTATCAACTACCATTTTGTTTTCATGCTTTTACATGTATAACTTTTGAGTCTTTTCTGACTTGCTATATTCTTTCTCAAAATCATTCAAAAAGAAGAGTTTTTGGACCCTATAAAACTAATTCAGGATATCCCCGAGAACATTCCAGTCTCAGATACGATATCAGAAATGTTTGTGATTCCAAGTAACTGTAACAGAAGTTTTGACTGGATAAGTCCAAGAACAGGAGATGTTTTATCTCCCTACTGTTTTTTTCCACTATGATAAATATTGAAGTGGATATCAAAAGATATGAGGACAGAAATGTTTACATAAATGCCAAAACACATTTTTGTCTTTATTTTTAGACTGATACCTTGAACAATATTACATCTATTTTGAATATGTATCTCTCAGGGCCACTTTGCTTTTTCATGTGACATAAACATGGAGAGTTATGCAACTTGTGCTTGAAATTCAAAGCAGCATTTCTCTTGTGAAAGAATGGATGATTCTTTCCAAAAGAAAGAAAAGGGAGGCTGACAATTTTGTTTAAAGACTGTGGTTACTAGACAAAAATTTATATTGGTATCAAACTGATATCATTCTAAATGGCTTTTGGTCTCCACCTTACTTTTAGGAGAGACATTGTCAGTTTAAAATTAATTACTAAAATGTGAAACAAATCAAAAGACAAAACAAATCAGGCTGTTAAGATAAACATTAAAAATCAAATTATGTTCTCAAAATAGGCGATTTACAGCTTGGAAAGGTAATTGGTAAACCTGAAATGCATACAAATAGTTGAAATTACTGACGCAAGCAGTGCATTACCTATTAGAGGGTGTAATTTGACAACGACTCTTGGAAAAAGGATAGATATTCTATCGTTTTTTATGATTTCATAGTAAAACATAGCCTGGAACTCTGTCTAAAAAAGACCGAAGGAGGATTAAATTGAAGAAAGAGCTTTAGCCGAAAGACAAACGACCAATACTGCCAGGAAAAAGCATGAGTCGGTGTTAAAGTTTTACAGTCCTGCGTTAAATGAACACTCTTTGCACAGGCCACTATTGACCGCACTGTTTCAGTAAATCACTGAAATAGGATGAGCATATTGATTTTTGAAAGAAGAACACAACACGGCCGATGTGACTGCTGAGTGACCAAATCCGGGGTCTAGGGTCATGTCAGAGACGAAGTTCACCGGACACTTACACATTCACTCGGCAATTCTGTCTCAGATTCCAAAACACGGAAATCACCCTCTGCAGGTGTAGAAATCTTTCGATTGTCAGTCTATTCCTTTCTGTACTGGAAAAAAATATTCCCTAGAAATGACAAAATTTAATATTTCATTGGCAGTAATATGGGGCAGGAGGCAGCGTGGGGCCGAGCAGCATGGAAGACGGCAGGAAAGCAGCCATCCCCGTAGGTCTCTGCTAGAGGCCATTCTCCTCGGTGTTGTTCTTCTTTCATCTCAGTTTTAGGCTATTCCTGTCTTGTACCTGTCCCTTCTGTCTGTGCTGCTCCCTCACCTGCACTCTTCGGTTGTCTTTTCACAGAACAACCGTCTCCTAGGTGTGTAGACTGACGCAATCACATCTGGACTTTCTCAGCTTAGGGGGCCAATCGGCTCCTGACTGCGAAGGCTACTAAATTTCATACGTGCTTGATACAACTGAGAGCAGAGTACAGTTATTATTTTGTTTTTGTTTTTTTGAAGAAGCTTTATTGAGGTAGGGGTGACATACAATGAATTGCTCAACTGTAAAATGTGTAAATTTCTAAGCTTTGACAAATATTTGCAGGAGTGAAGCCTTGAGTGCAGTCAAGATAAGAAACTTATGCATCAGTTCTAACTTTACCTCGTATCTCTCTCAATATTTTCTTTCCCTTTGGATGCAAAATGTACAGCTACCAAGTATTTGTGTTTTCTAGATTTTGTATAAATGGAGGCACACAGTGGACACTACTGTTGTCTAAATTTTTTCAATAAACAGAATTGAGATTTCTCCATTTTGTGGTGAATAGTCATTCCTTATGGTTGAGTAGTATTCTATTAAATGAAAATGTGAGATTGTTCGTCCATTCATCTGTCAATAGGTGGTTTTTCAGTCTGATGGAAAATATAAGTGAAATGATTGAATTGTAAAATGGTTGTATATTTAGCTTTTTAGAAACTGACAAATTGTTTTCCTAGGTAATGTTACTATTTTACATTCCCACCAACAATATATAAAAGTCCTAGTTCTTCTGCATCCTTCTCAAGAGTTCATGTGTTCATTATTAATTTTAACTACTCTGATTAGTACATATTTGCATCTCACTTTCATTTTCTAGTGACCAATCATGTGGAACACCTTTTCATAGCCTTATTTGCCATTCTTTTATTTTCTTTATTAAAGTGTTTTAAATTTTTTCAGTATTTGTTGGGTTCTTATTTTCCTAGGCTGTTGAGCATAAGAAATCTTTATATACTCTGAATATGTGTCTCTTATTTATGTGCCATGCAAATACTTTTTTTCATTTTATGGCTTCTCTTTCCATTTTCCTGATAATGTCTCCTGACGAATGAATGTTTTTAACTTTGATAAAGTCCATTATATCAAGTTTGCAAACTTAGATAACTGGATCATTTTTAATAATATTAAAAATTACCTATTCCAACATCACAAAGTTTTGTCATTTTCAGTTTTACCTTGATAATTGTAATTCCTTCCTTCTTCACACTGAGTTCTATCACACATTTTAATTAATTATTGTATCTAGGATAGTCTTTCCTTCTTTTATTTTTGCAGTTGGATGTCCAATTGTATTAGTACAACTCTTCAAAAAGATTATCCTTTCTCCTTTAGATTGATTTCATACCAGAGTTTTTAGTGGTAATTCACAGACATAAAGTCATACACTAAATAATATTTGAATGGTAGGATAAATTCAGGAATCATATAATATATATTTTGTGAAGGTGTAAAATAATTGCTGATAATATCTATAATGAGTTTGAGTTGATCACCAAAGACTTTGAGAAGTGTCTTGAAGTATGTAATCAGTCTTAAAAAATGGTTGTGCATAAGTGAATGAATAAACAAACACATAGCTTATTAGCATGTTTGGGTGATTTAAAAATTTTATTATCTGAATCCATCATTCTATTCCCTTAACTATTGACTTTAAGTTATGTTTTACTTAGAGTTCACTAAGTTTTTGCTACGAAGGGAAAGGGAGTCTGTGAGATTTTAATAGTTTTTTAATTTTTTGACTCCGTAGTTTCTAAGGTTCCAAATAGTGTCTGCAGAAGTTTTTAGTTACCAATGATAATAAAAAGTGATTTAGAATATATGTGTGGGATGTTTTCCAGCCTTTCATGATTATTTTCTTCATTCATTCACTTTTGCTTCCTAAATCAACCTCAAACTACCTGAATATAAATTCTAGCATTAGAGTCTGCTTTAAGGAGAACTCAAGAGAAAAAATGATAAATTGCTGATATAACTCCTCTGAAAAGCTTTCATTCCTTGACAAAGAGGCTATCGAAGTGAATTACCTCTTTGGTACTAAGTTGGATTCATAGAAACTTAGTGCCAAACTGAATAAATCCTAGTTTACTTTGATTTTACAGTATTGATTTCAGACAGAATTGAAGGTTGTTTATAAATTAAGACACTGAAGATGTTTTATTCTTGCTGAAAGTTTTTTTTGAGGCTATGACAAAATTTTATATAAAACAGTAAAATGGAAATCTGACCGCCTGAAAACTTTAACATGGGGACAGGTTGAAACATAGTTGGCTATCATCACTCACCACATTACACTACCTTGTTATGTCTGTTCTAAATATTAAATTTAAGTCTTTCCCATTCTTAAAATGTATATCAAAAATATAAGGTTCAGAATAAAATTTGATTTTGTATGAAAATTCTGTATTATTATTTGCTTTATTTTTCCTATTATTTCCAGATCACAGATATCTTTTATATATAAATTTCTTTAAATACAGGCTTAATGAATTTGGAAGGAATAGAATAGTAGTAATAGGTAATGAATGGAAGACATATTAAAGTACATACATATTTATAGCTGCTTTCATGTGCAATACCTAGAGCATATTTTGTATTTTTAAAATTTATGACTGATTTTATTGCCAGTCTGTTTCTGTTTTGATGCTACTTGAACAAAAGTTTCTGTTTCAATGTTACTTGAACAGAAGTTAACTGATTGTGTCATATGTCCATCACTATCATATGGAGCTGTGCCCCAAATTTACATTTCACCTCTATCAACCTATATCTTACAGTTTTATTATGATTACTGATTGTTTTGACTCTGGTTTTTGCTCAGTATGCATTCTTTTCCTCTTTGGTTGGGTAATATTGTCTTTGGCTATTTGCTCCTCAGGTTTTTCAATTATTTTTATGCACTTTCAGTTTAATCAATTAATTTTCCAAGCTGTAAATTATTCATTTTGAGATTGTAATTTGTTTCTAGTGTATGTCTTCACACCATGATTTGTTTCATGTTCATAATTAATTTTGAGCTTTAAAAATAAAATGGCGTGACAGATTATTATGGGCAATGCCATTACAGTAGATTGCAAACCTGAAATTTGTTGTAAAGGCAAACTTTCTTTTTAGTTTGATGCTTTTAAGGAAAGTCTTTATAGTTAAAAGTGAATGAGATTAAATCTTGACATTTCTGGAAAACAGTACTCACATTCTACCTTCACGCAGCAGTACTCATGTCTAAGTGATTGCAATACATGTTGTAACCTTAGTACTGAGGGACAAACCACTCCGAGACTCAGATCTTTAAAAGAATATCAACTAGTTATTTTTCACAAGTCTATATGAAGATAGGCTTTTGTGTTGACCTAAATGAGGCTGGTTGATCTTGACTGGTCTTGCTTTGCATTTGTGGCCAGTTGACAACCAGCTAGAAGGTTGTACTTCCAATGCTGTTAGAGGACCTGGGACATTTCTGATAGCATTTTATAACCTTGCTAGGTATTGTTTATGTGGCAAATATGGGCTTGAAGAGCAAGGAAGAAACTGTGAAAAAACACCTAAAAGCAACACCTCAATATGGTACATCATTTCTACCACATTGCAATTACCAGATCAACTTATAAGATTGCATTCAAGAGATGGAAGGAAGGAGTGAGCACAGTAGAAGGGACAGACCTGGTTATTCTGCAGAAGACCCGGATTCAGGGAGAAGAAGCATTATGGTTCTTTTCTCAATCACCTTCGTTCCAAAATGTCTGGAGGTGTCAATCAAACTTTCAGTTTTGAAGCTCTTGATCATGACGAAGAAAGGAACACTTTTTCACTGTTGATGGAAATGTAAACTGGTGTAACTACTGTAAAGATCAGCATGGAGATTCCTCAAAAAACTAGGATTAGAGATTTCATTTGGCAAGCTATTCACCTTCTGAATATATTTCCAAAAGAATTAAAAGTTTCATACCACAATAATATATGTGTACCCATGTCTATGCAGACCATGTTAATAGCAGCACAGTTTGCAATAGCTAAATTTTGGAAGCAATCCAAATGTCCATTAATAAATGAAAAGATAAAAGCGATGTGTTTTTAAAAACACATATGATGGAGTACTATTCAGCCATTAAGAAGGATAAGTTGAGACAGTTCTAGGTAATTGGGTGCACTTTGAGACCATATTCTTAAGTGATATAAGTCAAATATACATATGTGAGTATATCACATTATTTCTCTTGGGTAAGAAACTGAAAGTGAAAATAAAGAGCAAAGTAAATAAAAAATATTGTGAAATAGGGACAAATTGTTAAAAGTTATACAGAATGTGAGATACTTTGCAAATATTTAAAATGTTTTAAGCAAAATAATAGCATAGTATTAGGAAATGAGCTGATAGATTAACAAATGAAAATACATTATTTTTAGATCATGATACACAGTGCATTTACCATTGTTATTCTCTAATCATTTTTGGTACGACAAGGTATTTTTATAGAATGGCTTTTATATTTTCTTTACAAGTATTTACTTGTATTATATTAAAATAAAATATAATGTAAAATATAGAATAGGCTGTGTTGTGGGGGCTGCAGGTGGATTGTGTGTTACACCTTGCTGACACCTTCTTGGGTTCTCTGTATAAAACCCTCTGCAAAGTCAGTGAGGGGAAGGAATTTCCAGAGAGAAAGGAAGCACAACTAGCTAATCAGAACGATAACTTTAACTTGAGGTGTTAGGAAAAGGTAAGGAAGAAGTAAGGGTTGATGGTAGAGATTAGATCCACCTTGTAGAGTATGAATGGTAAACACTACTCACTGGCTTCACTAAATCTGAAGGGATTGTCGAAAGAACTACAGGATATTTCCAAGAAAATCAAGAGAAATAAAATTAAGGAATATGTTTAATGTATTCTTTGAGACCAAGAAACACTTAGAGCCTGAACTTTATGAATCATTGACTTTTCCAAATATTCATTTAGTGGTCATCATTAACCATAATAACAATGTTTTAGTGATATAATTAATTTATGAAACATTAAATTAAATTTCTACAATAGTCCACTTATAAATTATATGCACAGGATTGTATTTTGACATCAACCTCAGTGCGGAATAGATTGAAAAGAAAAGCATACATATGGTTTGTTTGAATAAGGTAGCTCCTACTCCTAATTCCAAAGATAAAAGATGTCCAAGACTTAGGAACATAACCCAAATATTTAGTGTTCAGTAATTGATAATCATTTCCTAAGTTTGTGATATTCTTGTTTTTCAACTAACTCAATTACAGGCAAAAAAATCTAGAATATTATAATCATTTCTACATGTGAAAAGATTATAATGTATACTTGTTTCTACTTGTGCTTACTATTCATTAATACATTTAAAAAATTATGCCATATAAAAAGAATTATCTATTCAATCAATGAGAGCTTTATTTGAACATCTTTAAATAATTTTAATGTGAAAGTTTGATATGTATTTTATTTGACAGGTAGTAACATATTTGGGTGCATTGAAGATGATTCTAGTGAGATCTATTTAATGTATTAATACCATTCTTGAAGATTACATTTGGAAGTATTTGAAAATAAGAAATGGAGGTAGCAGAAGGTAGGGAGAGAGTAGGTATCTAATTGTAGTTCATAGACATACAATTTACAGGTTTATTTTGATAAAATGCCATCTATGGCATTCAATTTCTCTTTCCACAACAACTAAAGACAGTGTTCACTTTGCTACAGTCCTCCCTCCTTGTCTTATCTCTGTTATCTTTCTCTAACACACGTTTATGTCAGGCAGCTCAGACTAACTACAAAACAGAAATACATCTCATAGCAGCTGCTGCCATAATCCTAAATTTATACTTCTTTTCCTTTCTGAATTTTAAAACTTCTGGGCTTAATTCCAGGGCTAAATTCTGTCAACTGGATTTACTAGAACGAGAAATCCAGCAAAGAGAGAAAGAGATACTGCATTTTAAGATAATTCCTTTCCTAAACGCTCCAAGCAGTAATAATTCTGCAATTTTATAAAATGTATCTATCACCTTTCCCGGAGCTTTCTCCCAAGGAATTGATTTCCAGTTCTGTTTTAACCTTCTGTCCTCTTGCATAGACACTATTTAGTCATTGGGTTCACTGGAAACAGTACATAACTAAAGAGCTTCAGGCGTCTTGCAGGGGGGCACAAACAATAGCTTCTACCCTTGCTCTATGCCAACTTGGGATTCTAGTCATTCTCACAAAAAGGAGAACCTTCTCTCTAAGGAAAGGCTTGGCTTCTCCTGGATCTTAATCCTTATTACTATGTCTAGGGAATTTCTTCATTTCTCCAAAGTACCCAATGTCCTACTAGTTACCTAATAGTGATAAGACCCACATCAATTTCTTCCCAGTAGAAACTCTTTCTCCCTGACGCATAGCCTTGCTGTTTACTGGCCATAAAAAATTAATTTCAGATAACTGGTATTTAAACTCTTACTAGCCAAAAAGCTTTTCTTTTTTCTTCTCCTTTCCCCATCAGTTAATCTGAGCTTTTTTTCTGTTAAAGGATGATAATAACTGAATAATATTTTTCAGTTTTATTTAATCACTGGCAAGGAAGCATGGGAGCTATTATCCTCAAAGACTGCCAAAAACTTGACCTAGTTACTGCTCCTTTTTGTAGCATCTTCCTGTGTGATTGGTGGCACCTGTGGACACACATTCACAGCGAACCAGAAGTCAGGTTTATCGCTGTTGCAAAGCCACTGAATTCTGATCCTGAACCTCACAAACTGGTGCATACACACACACAGTTAGCCTGTCCAGATTGACTGAACAGGAGGGAACACTGAACAGGAGGAAACACTCAGTGCCCAGGAGGAAGAAACTAGGTTCTCATTAAGCAAGTCATTTTAGTGGGGATGTGGAGGAACAGAGAGTTGTCATCTTACAGAAGCCTGGTGTTCCTCCAGGATGACACAATACCATTTTTTGTACCGCCAACTGTGGTCACTAAGTAATGGGGACTGAAAAACAAATGAGTCATTCAGAATGTGTTCTTATTTTTTGTTTTTATACTTTAATACATTTCAAGATGCAACAGCTTCCTCTTTTTATTTTTCCTTACACTAACTTTCAAGATGACCTCGAGTAGCAGATGGATGGATACAGAAACATCTACTTCATCTGTAGAAGTCAGTTATAAAAAGGTGATTAAGATACATTCAACACTCAAAAGATTTATTCTTTAAAGTGGGAAAACTCAACCCACTGCCAAAAAGAAAAAGAAGTGAATTTAACAGGGACAGTAAACACTGATTAGCAGTAATCAGTAGTAGTGTCGCTACTTTCAGTGCTCATCTGATTTCTACCAACTGAAATATTCTCCACTCACTGCGGTCAGCGAAAAATCAAATCCAAATGTGATCTACATCTTGAAGCTTTTTCTAAGTAACATTCTAGCCTCGCCACATCAGCCCTCCTGCCTCCCTCTCAGCAGAATCCCTTCACATTGTATTTCTGCCCACACTGCCACCTCGAAATCTTCTATGGCTTTGAGAGTCAGGCCTGTCATATTGTCCTTTGTGTTGTTTTATGGTTCAATAAATCTAGTAGTAACTCTAGAAAATACAATGTAGAACTTACAAATTAATGTCTTAACTCAAGTTTTCTAGCATTTCACTGAACACTTTAGCACATACTAAAAATAGAATACATATTTTCCTTCCAAACAGTTTACAATTTGCATTTTCAATGAGTCCCAGAGCTGATGGAATTTTGACAGGAAGTGAAATTGTTCGGTGGATTCAGAATGAACCTATTAGTAGCTCTTCAAATAATTCATTCTGCAGGGGTTACAGTAAATAATATGGAAATCAGGAATTTGGGGACAAGATATAACAGGTAATGTGATGCCTGGTGGATTTAAATGAACAACTTCCAGGAAATCTTAGCACAGAGATGTGACAGCAGAGGATAAAAGATTTCTGCACCCTCCTTGAGGATTGGTCCTTTTATACTTCGGTTTAGTTGGACAATGTCCCTGCAATGATAGAAATATCAATAATGGGGGAATCTGGAAATTTTGATCTTTTATTTGACAGTCAAAGCATTTGTATCAGCTTTCAAATTGTCTAGAAGAATATAGAACTAATGAGTGGATTATAGCCTAAGTTAAACGGTCAGGTTTGGAGAAAGGGATAATAGAAACTATCTGAATTTAAAGAATAGGTATACAGTAGGCAAAAACTAAACTGGGTAAGTTGCTTATAAGATGAATGAATGATTGCATCTTCTTTAGGATGTTATTTGTGTACATGTTTCACGAGTTTCTTCAGTTCTCATGTTACAGTAACATGCGGGAGTGAGTAACAACACTCACAACCTAGCTCTTCTGCAGTTTGCGTCCTACTGGACTTCCTTCGTTGCCAAGAAGGCACACGTCATTTGCTATGTTGCAGTAACATATTTTCTTTACATTTGGTAGAAAGGCTTCTTGTGATCTCATTCCAAGGAGGAGACATCTGCAAGTGTAGTCACAAGCTGAGGACCATGATTTAATAATCAATAACTGGCAGAGGAAAAATAATCTTAAAAATCCTTCCAAGTAAATGGCTTAACAAAAAGCAATTTAAAAAATAACACAAACCCAGAAAAACATTTCCGTTAAATTACAAAAAGAACAAATCTCAAGTAGGGCACATAAGGCTGAGGGAGATGTTTGAAAGTATCTGAAATCCTCCTTCTTTCTTCCTTTCAAACATATCATGCTATTAGAATAACTGACTTATTCTACTTTCACATATAACTTCTTTACTGCATAAAGGTGACATTACACTGGTAGAATAGTTTGTATAATATCTTTTCTTTAACAGTCTACTCTTTATATGTCATGTCTGGCTTAGTGTCCAAATGGGCATACATAGGCAATGGAGAGGAACAGAAAATTGTATAATAGTTTTGTCCTTAATTTTGTGCAACTTGTTCCAGAAGTTGTAGAAACAAGAAGAAACTGAGCAACGAATTAATGAAGAATAATGAGTATAAAGTCCACCAAAATGTATACACACCTCAAAAAAAAATGGTGTGATATTTTTTCAACAGATGATGTAATCTTCACATAGGAGACCCTAGAGGATACTGTATATCACAGAGCACCCACTATACTGCTAGCCCTTAGAGAAGAAGTTAAAAATGCATGTGCAGCAATCTCAGTGACCAAGCTTACCCAAGCAATAGTTCACTGTATTAATAAATGCTAAGAAGCCAATGGCCTCCACTTTGAACACTTCTCATAATTGCAAAGGCCCATGGAAACTTGTACTAATCTCGTAGTATAATAACAAATTTAGCATAAAAATATTTATGCAAGTTTTTCTTGTCATGAAGTATGCATCTATTATTCTGGGTGGGCTTTATATTTAATTTGTAAAACTTGTAGTAAGCCCACAAATGGGCCACAGAGAGGTGATAAGAGTCACTTCTTTGGCTTTGCTATACTTTCTGTATCCGTGCATGTCAGGTATCCTCCAAGATTTGAGAGCAAGTCACTCCAATGACAACGAATGGTATTGCACATATGATTGGGAAAGATTACTGTGAAATTCACATTTCATTATAGCTATGCAATGTGAAAAATTTAGATTCAAAATAAAAGCATGTTGAAGCTTTATAGATATTGAGTGGATGAAGAAAAGTCTAACTGAGGGACTGCTGTGTAGATTCAAAAATAGGTTTCATAAGATCTGATTTTCGTGATAAAACTCTGACAATATAGTGAAAAAAACCCAAATATACCTGAAAAAAAGTGTCTGACAAAAGTGTCTGGATGTTAGTCTCTAGCTACAGATTACTGGACTTCAAAGAAGACTAAAATGAGGAATTTTTTTGATGCCAACCTCCTTACATCTGATAATTATAAGTCTTGTCTTTGTAAAGCTGTGAGTCAGATTGTATTGAGAGTCCGCCTTTCTAACTTCTTATTCTATTTTATTTTTTGTGTGTAATAGTAGTGATTGAACAATGGGACATACTTATATGAATATATTAGGCATAAAAATATGTAAAAATAAGCAATTTCAACAACTTCTGCTCTTAAGAGATTTAGAATGGAAACTTGGAGAGAGTAATAATGTGTAGTTGGAGTGGATCATAGAGAAGGCAGTAGAGGGTGGGAAAGGACAGATGATGGCATGAATGTTATCAGGAGATAACAGGAAGATAGCAGGAAGGTCCTGCTCTACACCATCAGTATTTGGTACGTCATAATCATTCTCATCTCAGATTTGTGCCATATAGTGTAAGGTGCAAATTGCCATGCAAATTGGTTTCAAAACCTTAATGGCCAACAAAGTTGACTCTTGATTTATTCCACACTCTTTTCTCCACATTTCATGTGTTCAGAAGTCACCATATTGAGTTCTGAGTCATCATGACAGTACAAATATTTTTACTGTGGACTGATGAGAAAGGTCTTCTGATAATGAGGTAGCATTTCAAGGTCCTTGGGAACCTGGGCTTACTGTTTGTGCCACCTGACCTCTGTACCCTGAAGAAGAGAAAGAAAACTTTCTTATATTCAGGAGTATCTAAAGAATACATATTATATATGAATAAACATGTATAAATACATATATATGTATATATAGTTGAGATTATTTTCCGTCCTGTTTGATGATACTTCTACACAACCAGGAATCAGCCAACTCTGTTTCTGTGGTTTTGAAGCCTGTCTAATAGACAACATCATGTATTCTTTTCTCTCTGGCCTTTAGAGCAGTAGTAGTGTCCTGCAGTTGGATTGATCAAGAAGGAAATGACTGGGTCATTTCAGAACCCTGGATAGTTCTACAAAAACAATAAATATTGTTTTTATATAGCTAAATGTGTTGGACTTTCTACAGTGAAGACTGTACCTCTAAGGAGGGACTGTATTATAAATCCCAAAGGAACACATGTTATTTCTTTTGCTTCTGTCTGAGAACAGTTATATCTCTGGTAGCTCATTTAGCCTTGGCATGAGGCCGAAGGGCACTGCTATCTCACAGCCTGCTGAAGGGGTCTTCCTTATTGGTAAGTCATATATTATGTATTATGATGTAATAGTGACTTTACTTAATCCCTGTCCTTGTGGCCCTCACTTCCAAGATTAGTGTTTAAAATTTAATTTTCAATCACTACATTACTTATCATTCAAGAATATATTTTATCAAAAAATAATAAAATAAGCCTGCTCTTTGACAACAACCAGTAGGATGTTTAGTAAAGTAGGTCCAATTTGATTAAATACTAATTATTTTATGGATGTATTATGGCAATTATAGACATCTTCTCAAAAGTAAATCTCTTTATTGCTAAAAGAATAAAGTTGTAATTCAGCTCTAGGCTCCATCAACACATCTCCCTTACTGTTATCACCAAAGCAGTAGGTTGTTTATTGCAGCATGGAAGTATTTTATGTCACATTGGAAGCTATAATAATTTTTAGAGTGCTATATAGATGGCTCCCAACGCCTCATGCAGTGATAGGTGGAGCTTTGGAGAAGTGACTGTGAGGACTTTAAGCTCTCTGGTGGGTGAGTCCACAAGCAGTTTATAGCTGATTGTGATGTTGGGAGGTGGTCAGGAGAGGGGGTCACTGGGAGAATGGCCTGGAGTGGTACCTCTTCCCCCCCAGCTCCTGCTTTTGCCCCCTGCTTCCTGTCTGGCATGAGGTGAGCAGGCATTCCTCTCTCCTGACTCTGCCATACTCTTTCCTCTTGGGAACCGGCCAAGCAGGGAGTGGGAGTGAGTCACAATAAATCCCTCTTCCTTTAAGTTGTGGGTATCAGGGGTTGTATCTCAGCAACAAATAAGACAAGAGACTATGGAGTATTCAGACAATTTTAGAATTCGGAAACAAAGAAATTTAGATAGGAATAAAAAAAGTATGATAATCACATAAGAAAATAAAAATTTAGACTCACTTGATGCACATAATTTTATTTTCTGCTAAAATATTTCCATAATGACAAAGATACTGCACTAACAATACAACTGCAAAAGAAAATACTTACATATTTTCTACACAAAATGTTCATGTTTCTAGCCAGATAAATTATTATATTAATTGTATCTTTGTGTATAGTCTTGTAAAGGCCAACATTTCTTGTGGCTTCATAATAAAATCTACACTTGTCCTCAAAATTTTACAGTGTCTTTTGACAGGTAGTATCGTCTTTTTTTGCAGGCCAGCTGGACATCTATGCCTTATAGGATTTAGAGGGCATTGTTCTTATTTTCAGCAATGTACGTGTGGTTCATGTTTTTCTAGAAACTTCACATATTTGATGCTTAAATTTCTTTCATCATTCCCTTGATATAATCAGGATAAATATGTTAAGAGAGAAATAGAAGCCAGAGTATATCAGAGTTCACAAGTAATTAGCAGAGAATAAAACACTAAATCTGGGCGGAAGCCTTCTCACAGGGCCAGAGTGTTTTTACTGCTTATCAAAAATTTCTCTCCGAGGACATAAAGTCTGAAAAAATTATTTTGATAATATAAATACCAAAATGTATAAATGTCCTGAGCATATGGAAACCTAAGAAACAAATAGCTAAAACAAAATGTATTTGTACATTTAGTAAACCAATTGGTTGGTGTGACTACATCAAAATTATTTTTAGGGTAAAAAGTGTGTTCCACTTTTATAATAAAATAATAACAGATCTATATTAATTGCTACAATAATTACTAACTTAACTAAGACAATTCTTCCCTATTTTTCACAATCATATTTATTTGAATTTGTGTCATGAACACTCCTTAGACGGATGGAATGGTTTAAACAGTAAACACTTCTTTCTCACAATTCTGGTGTTTGTAGAAGTCAAGATCAAAGCAAAATCTTGGGGAGGTCTCTGCTGATTTTCTTCTTTTTTTAAAAATTGATTTTATTGGTACATGTTATATATACATTATGATCACATTCAGCGTTGAGAATTTGTACCAGTACATGACACATTTTGATTCTTATTTTTCCCATTCCCATGCCCTCTCTAAAACCCTCATTCCCTATATGCATAAGCTTTCCTTTTTTTACTATCATGTTTTTTTCCCCTTATTTACTTTCTACTACCCCCCCTTCCCTTTTGCTTTTGAACATTTTCTTCCTATTTCACAATACCTATGATACATTTTGGAATTCATACCTTCAGTTTCTCATATCAGAGAAAAGATACAATATTTACACATCTATATCCTATTTATTTTACTTATGCTGATGTCCTCAAGGTATATCCATTTGAGTTTAAATGACTCAAATTTATCATTCATAAAGGCTGAGTAATACTTCATTTTATGAAAAAAAATATCTTCTTTATCCAGTCTCCAGTTGATGGCATTGGGCTATTTCTGAGATTTTTAGCTATCATAAACTGAACTGTTATAAACATGGGTGAACATATGTCATTGTGGTATGATACTTTCAATTATTTCATGGATATACCCAGCAGGGAAATACCTGGGCAAAATGGGACATCGCATCCTAGATTTTGAGAAAATCTCCTTGCTAATTTTTACAGTGGCTGCACCAATCTACATATCCAGTAACAGTGGAGAAGTGTTCCTTTCTCCTTGCAGCTCTGTCAGCATTTATTAGGACTCAGTTCTAAAATGGGCATCTGAAATGGACAGATATTTTTCACGTGAAGTAAAAGCAGCAAAGAAATACATGAAAAAAATGTTCAACATCACTGGTCACTCAAGAGAGCAAAAACAACACTGAAATTCTATCTCGCTCCATAAAGAACGGATGCTATTACAAAATCAACCAATAACAAATAAATGACCTGCTGTCCATAGTAGTTTCTTAACTGGAATTATATTACCTTATCATTTGCTTATTTACATATAAACACTCACTTGTATTCATAACCCACCACCATTGTCATATTTGCAGCTCTTGTTTATCCAGGGAATTGTAGAAATAAAACACTATTAAAGAAGATGAAAGTCAGAAATAATGCCCAAGCCTTCCTTTAGTGAATAGCTTTAACTTCCTCCCCTAATAGCATCTTTTGCAAAGTACAGCTGTTATACAGTCTCACTGACTTTATGTTGGAGGCAAACAATCCACACATTACAGTGTTGCCTCCTTCTCGGACAGGCACAGGGTGCAGCTTTCCAGAAGATAGTTTGAAAAAAAATACAGCAGAAAAATATGTATGTTGGGTTTCAATTTTCTAATTATTTTTCACAATTCATATTTTTTCAAAATGTAGAAAAGTTAACACAGTTTCAAAGATTCTCTCAATCTCTCGGTCTGTCTGTCTCTCTCTCTGTCTCTCTGTCTCTGTCTCTGTCTCTCTCTCTCTCTCTCTCTTTTTCTCCAGGAATCTTTCTGGCAGTTACAAGTTCAGAATGCTTTTGTGCATTCCAAGCAGTCTTGCCCGGATTCTGCCACCTGTTCCATCATTCTGGGTATTTAGGGTATAGTTCTTTTCCATATGGGCAGTGTAATTCCATTAAGTAGCAATCCAGCAGAGTTACTTTTTTTTTAACGTTAAACCTCGAGAGTTAATCGTCCATCTGTGTGTAATCATCGATTCCATTAAGCCTTATGGCCTTGTCAGATTATCAAACATTTTACACAGTGCTCCTTTCTTCACAGGAAACACATGATAATTAAGGGCACAATGGAATCTAAGTTTCTGAGTCTCACTCCAAAGAACCACTGTGGCTTACGTTAGTCCCGAGTGAAACTTCACCTCTCCCAGATCTCTCGGCTTCAACTCTGACAGCGCACATTGCTCTGGTTCAGCCTGATTTCTGCACAGGCAGCGTATGATGTTCAAGTGTCAAGACACATCGCTTATCTCCCTACTTGTTTGTTTTCCTACAGGGCTTATCTTCAAATTTCCCTTCTCAGAGGCTGAATTATGACCAATATTAGTAAGAGTTGTCTTGGGATGTGCACTTTTCTCTGATTTTTAAAGTTTCTGTCTTTTCTTATTTCAGCAGAGGCTAGATTTTCAGAACCCAGACTCTCCTGAGAACATTTACAGAAGGAGATCGTGTGGGTGGACTTCTTGTCAAACTGAGTTTGCATTTTGTTTTTTGTGAAGTATAAAAATATATTAATAGTTGTCCATAAAGTACTGCCTACTTTCCAGATTTTTGTCCTTATTTTGTTAAGTAACCATGGATGAGGGCCTGGAACAAATGAAAATCAGGAATTTTTACATTATAGGTTGCAAAGTATAATGGTAAAGTCTGACTGAGGTTTTGAGTAGGTTATTTTCCTATTCTCTGGATGTGGGCCTTTTCTAGGGTGTCTATTTTTACACTATGTAATTCAGCACAGACACTCCTCTTACCATAAATTTTCCCTAAAATCAGCACACTGTTAGGCCACTGGAGAGAATCTACTGAACAGACTGTAAATTTTTCTTTAAATTAAGGAATTGAAAATCCCACTGTCTTCTACAATGCAAATCTCAGAAACCACGTAATTCTCTGTTGTATTTTACTTCTTTTACTTCGATGTGAAAGTTGAAATGATTGTCTTTGGTCTACCAAAGTCCAAATCATCTATTTTTTTTTGTGTGTGTGTGGTATTTCTTGAAGCCACACCAAGTCCTCTGCCTAGTTCTGCAGGGTGTCTGGACCTGCCGAGCAAGCAGGCTCTGCATGGTCTGTGGGGCTGGACAGCGAGATTCACAGAGAGGCAGTCGTGGCCACTGTGGAACAGCAGGTCTGGACTGCTGCATTTGCTGCACAGCCAACTCAGAACCCCTTTCGAAGTGAGTCTCGCCCAGAAGGCTGCACATATTTTTTCCTGGATGGACCCTTTCGTGTTCTCCAGGAGCCGTTGCAGTGAGGATGAGGTCCTCCATATTGCTCACACGACACCGCAGTGTGGGGCAGAAAATCTGGCTTTTTAACCCTCTGGCCGCTGCACATGACTGTTTGGCTAGCAAAGCAGGAACATGTCAACAGCCTAAGGTCTAAATGATTAGGAACAGGTTTCTGAGTGATTTTCCCAGAATGTGCGAGTATAAATAGAGGACTGTGAAAGAGCGGTTTGTGCAATTTTTTCCTTTCCTTTTGGTATTGTGATTTGTTTGTTTCCATTTCCTATCATGACACAGTCCCTTTGATGACTGCATCTGCCCAGGCCTGAGAGGCAGCCTGGAAGGCAGGGCACTCTCTCCCAGCACTCCTAGCCAGGTGTCCCCACCTGGATGTGGGTAGACTTACAATCTCCCAGACACTGTCTGCACTTGTGAGTTATTTCAGCCAAGTCTGCCTCTAGACCTTGTTGATAGGCTAGAAATTAGAAGAGATTATTTTAAGCTTGCTATTGAAGCAAGACTCAAGATTTTTCCATCCTTTTCAGTGAGTTCTCACTTATTAAAAACTTGATGCTTAAGAAGAAATGTAATGCTTTAGTTTTACAATTTTGCTTCCTAAATTTGTTTTTATTACCCTTAAAAATTGTGAATCTGAAGAATTAGTTCATAGAGTAAGTAGAATGATAGAGGCTACTTATACCTCATATAGAAGGTTTAAAAAGATAACGGCTAAGGGTTGAGATTGTAGCTCAGTGATGCTATGCCTGCTTCACAAGCAGAAGGTCCTCAGTTCAATTTTGGAGAAAAAAAAGAGATGATATTGAGGCATGACAATAGAAAGCATACAATTACAGAAGAGGAAGAAGAGAAGGGTAAGGAAGGACAGCGGGATGATGAGGTCAAAATGATGCACTTATGTAATACGCACGTATGAATCTGCTAAAATGAAACCCGTTCCTCTGAATAACTAATATGCTCTAAAAACATGACATCTCATCAGGAGAACCACTGCCAACTAATGCAAAACTTTGAGCCTTGTTGAGTGAAGTAAATCACATCGTCTCATCTCCAGCTGACACAGATACCTTACGATGGTTAATGAGAGCCTGCGGGGGGACACGGTTCCATCCATAAGAAAGCATGGTTTTTTTCAAGTAAACTGGGTATTATTTAGAAAATTTGTGAATGGGCTAGCTGTAAGTATAGACATACAGACAGACAGACAGACGGACAGACAGACAGATAGATGACAGTAGGCATAAATTGTGACTTCCCAAGTCTTAGGATGCATGTTTTGATAAAAACAAGATTTTTCTATTTCTTACTATAAAAGAAAATTAGAGTATAAAGATATGAGAAACCTCCGGGTCATGTATAAGTGAATGAAGAGTAAAAGCCTCTGATTCATATATGTCAGTTACTCTTGTCTACCAGATATTCTATGTTGGCTCAATCACTACAAGTTTTCTGTAAGGTATTTAATAAAAAGGGGCAGTAGAAAATAGTGGTTTTCCTCAATACAGGTACCAGCTCTAGCAATTTAAACCTTTTGTCAGCCCCTGTAGGCAATGTTCAAGCCTGGCTAAGCAGGGTGCACTACAGCACAATCCAGTAGCTCCCTATGGATGACTCTAGGGTGTTGCGCACAACACCCATCGTGTACGTCGAGCACCCTGAGTAGCTAGCTGAGGTCACCTAAACATCACCTTATGCCCGATTCTCTAGGCCTCAGGCAATAGACAGATGGGTTACCTATAAGGCTTTTTCCTATGCTAGCCCCTAACTACCTGTATATAAGCTATACTCTTGCTCAAGAAAAATGGAAGTGATTCTCTGAAATCATCCCTGGAGTTGGTGTCCCGTCCCTGTGCCTCACCCTCTCAGTCCAGGTTAAGTTACCTGCACATAGCCAACCACAAAGCTATCAACACACAAGAGCCACAAACCCCTTTTTCATGTCACTAATATCCAAATTCCAGTTGCTAAGGGTTGAGATTGTAGCTCAGTGATGCTATGCCTGCTTCACAAGCAGAAGGTCCTCACCAGTAATTTTGAGAGACAAATTTAGTTTCCTGACTTTAGTTTTTGACACTTACACCCACTATTCCATGAAAGCTGTTCTTACGTAAGCCATTTACACATTGATCTACCTTGTCCTGCTCAGTGCCACCTCACGTCTTCTTCCATGACAGTCTTGATTCTTTCATTGCTTCGTTGGCTTCAATAATACTCTCCTCTCCAAGGCTTCTTAATGGACTGTTCCCGGCTTTCACTGTGGGATTATGTCCTGCCATCTACCTTTTAATTTTTTTGTCCCTGCAGTTAGACTTCCTTCATCTGTCTCCACCCTCACTGTGCTCTGACCTGAGCTTTGCCACTCATTCCTCCCTTGTGAATTCAGACTCACTTGGTGAAAGTCCTTGAATTAGTTAAGATGTTTGTGGATTCATGTCACAGGAATACGAACCCACATAAGGCAGAGAACTCAAAATTTATCGGCTCACATGACTAAGGGATTGAGGAGAAGGCTAACAGAAGGCTTGCTTGGATTTAGTGATCCAAAAATATCAGAAGATCTAAGTCTCTCTTTATTTGTTAGCTTTTCAACCTCTGTATTGGCTTCATTTGCGGACGTGACTGACAGGGGGTCAAAGAGTCCTCTTTTACTCTGAGCTTAGTGGTCCTTAGATCAAGTCATCCACTGAGGAGAAACTGACTCTCTCCCACCCTTCTAACTTATTTATCACACAAGATCTCTTTTAAGTACCGTTAAGCTGAGTTAAAAACTTCTCCTTTTCAACCATGAACCTTGTGTGCAATTTCATTTTTGCATTTATGAAAATTTGTTTACATATTAGTCTCTCAAGATTGAACGCCTAGGAGAGGAAGAAGTGTGATAGACTTGAGAGTTTATGAAATTCTATCCAAGATAGTGATAGTCACAATGTTTGCAAAGTCATGTGAAAACCAGTTTTCACTGAATACATGTATGCAGGCATGAGTGAGTGAGTTAACACAGTAATAAATATGGCTATCTGAAAGCCATTTGCACCACCAAAAAGGTAAAGAGGAACATCATTTCTGGGGAAAATTTAAAGCAATATCTTTACTTTCTGATATTAACAATTTCAATAATGTTCATAGTTCAGAATTTATATGGATGCTGTAAGAATTTCACATTGAAAGCATTCATTATTTTTGCATGGAAGGCTAAAAGGGGTCATTGCTCTCACCACTAGCATCTGTACAGGACGGAGAAACCAAGGAGTCACTCTGTGTGCATCCAGGCTCATGAAAAGTGTTAATAGTAGACTGTAATCAAACAAATATTCACTCCCTCATTCACCCAAAGCATAAATGAGAAGTGTTCTCTAGGATCAGTGGAGAAGACAGAGCATCTTAGTTTAATCAATTATAAAAGTTCTTCTCCAATCAAAGAAAGGTATTAGCGAAATGATTGAGAGTAATTAAAACTAATTTAGTCATGCAAATGAGTTTAATTAAAAGAAATCTACCCTTTAATAACTTCAGGGGAAAATGCAGTTCCTTATGGAGTTTGAAATTTAGTTAAGCTCACAAGACACAATAGCTGAACTGATGAGACCACACTGTTGTAATCTGCTTGTGTAAATATTGACACATGTAGCATTTAGTTTGTCTCACAGTGATAATACTTGCTCTAGGCTTCTGATGAAATCTGGCATTCATAATTATTAAAAGATGCTTGTTAAAAATGCTCTTATCCATCATGTTAATTCTGTGAATGAGATTGCTAGTGCATTGACCTTCAGAAAAGAAAATTTTTCTAATTTCTGCCTGAAGTAGAGTTTAAGAAAATTAATTTGAACTCACTACATAGCCCAGACTGACCTCAAACTTGCAGCAATCCTACTGTCTCAGGCTCCTAAATGCTGGGATTATAGGTGTGAGCACCATGCCTGGCAAACAAACTTTGTATGTATGAAGGAATACATCAGTCTGTCTCACTGATGACATCCCAATACATACCACATGGTACACGTGGGCCTTGACACTAGAGAAATCAA
Organism: Petromus typicus; assembly: GCA_004026965.1. NCBI lineage: Eukaryota > Metazoa > Chordata > Mammalia > Rodentia > Petromuridae > Petromus > Petromus typicus. Next base: position 32,137 of record PVIR01007494.1, on the reverse strand, counting down.
AGTGTAAGGGGGAGGCTTAAATTTTAAAAGTTATCACATTAAAAGACATTATATTAGTCCTCTTCAGAGTAATTCTCAACTCCTCAAAGATGCTATCCTGTCAGTCTTGCCACTTTCTGACACCGCTCTGGGCGTCTGCTTGGTGAGTAGTCTTCACTTGTGATCAAATAGTGTGAATGCTGCTGCCAAGTGCCACCAACAGAAAGGCAGGTTGTAAACCATGACATTGTGCCCTCATTCACCTTGTTCCCTGGCCTGGGCACCAAGAGGCTTCTGGCTCTGCTTCAAAGTCAAAATTAGCATGAAAGTCAAACATTTTGAATTAGATCAGGGCATCGAGGGAAAATAGCAGTGCAACGAAAGAACCGGAACCTGCAGTACTGGTTCGGAAGTGGTGAGAATGATGGGATGGCATGTTTGAAGGGGAGGAGGAAGCTTGAGGGGAATCAACAGCTAGACATTTTTAATAATTTTTAAAATTTAAATGTTCACCTTATTTCTCTGCCACATCTCATATGCCTAGGTTGAAAGAATCAATACAGAGACTCAGTTTTTAAAGTAAGTCAAAACAAAGGTAATATTAAAAGAAAAAGAAGGCATTACTATAAATGTGTAGATACTCCTAATTTAAAGAAAAGAGTACCAAAGTTCATATGTGACCATTTATATAACATATAAAAGTGCTGGCAGTTACAAGAGTAGGAATCTGTGTTTGAGGCTAAATGGAAAGTAGAGCAATTATTCAAGGCAACTAACTAGCGAGACAGCAAGAGTTAAATACAAGAATAAATAAATTCCTGACTGAAAAGAATATTTGGTAAGAACTCAGGTACCAAAAAACTCAAGTAAGGGCTCATTTACATTGAAATTATCCTCTGAACTATAAGATACATAATTTAAAATTTCAAATATTACAAATAAGTAGCTTAAGAGAAAAGATAATAACCCACGGCATTTCAAGTTCTAAATGCCAGGGATTTTAAAATGCAGAATCAGTGGGTGTCTGTGGTGGGAGGGTGGGGCTGCTGAGGCCGACGCTGTCCTTGCTGACTAGAGTTAAACATAAGACGGTGCTTGCCCGAGTCACCTCTCACAGCTGGGCTGATTGTACTTTGTGCAACATGTCTCAGTGCAGGAAGAGACGGGGCTACTACGCAGCTCATATTACCCTGTCAAGTCAGACTTTTATCATGGGTCTAAATTTCCTGAGAAGAAAAAACTCATTTTTCTCAACACTCCCTGTGGCTTTGTTTGCCCAGGTTTCCAGTCACAGGGCTGCCTCACTTGGCCACCAACCAGTTTGGTGACAATTTGGTCAAAAAGTTAATGGAAACCATTAGTGTTGATATTATAGAAGACAAATGTATTTTTTCCCAGAGAAAAGGAGATGTGTTAACACTCATTAGTGAAATAGATACTGGATATTGTTGAGATTTTTTTTTAGTAGATGTTTTCTATTATCAGTGATGCTTACTTGACTGAGTATGAAACATTATAATGAAGAACATATCTGTGAAGTCAGCGATCTGAGTTCTGGCTTTACAATCCTTGGCAAGATATTTACATTTTTCTCAGCTTTGGTTCATTTTATAAAAAGCTAGTTGATGTGCTTCATGTTTTGGTTACAAAGTGACTGATTACTTACATCAGGATGTAATTAATAAAACAGAAGTTAACCTGAGGCGTGTAAAATATGGTGAATATTTAAATATTTTAAAATTCATAGTAAAAGACATTGTTATTAATCCTCCTCAGAATCCTAAAGTATTTTTTCTTGCTTGGAACACACAATCTCCTTTTTCTTGGAAAAATGTCTTCACTTGTAATGAATTTGTTTATAAAATTTAAACACTCATCATATCATTTGATCACCCCTGGCATGTATTTTGAATGAAAGTATTTAATATCAAAGGAGAAACATAAAACTGTTGGCCCTTAGTCCCCCACTAGAAGTCCAGAAAGCTGCCTTGAAGGTCAGGCAGGGAAGATATCACTGAGGGGCCCAGATTAAGGCAAAAATGAGTGTGGTTCTCACAAAAATTCGAAGGGAAGTTGCTCCGGCTCTGTGAACCTTAGGTAATATTTCACCAGTTTTACTCTCTGCAGCAGTAAAGTGAGTGTGTGTCATGAACTCAACAGGAAGATGATGGTTCTGGCTAGAACTGCAGCTGGAGAACAAGAGCTCCTTTGTCCCCATCTTCTGAACTGTCTGCACTTTCCTACTATGTGCAGACTCTAACCAAGTATCTTAGGAAAAGATTCCAGGAATTGAAGTTCCCACCTTCAATTCTTCAGTGCACAAGAGGCCTGGGAAGAAGATGATAGTGATGTCAAGTAAATATTCAACACATGCTACACATGCAAAGCCCTCAGAATAATGCTTGGTGAATAATAGTCACTTGGTAAACAGGGTACTATATTCTATTGTATTTTATTAGCTGTGGAATGAATTTGAATGAGAAATATGAATCTGTACTGATACTAATCTAAATGTTTCTCAAATACTATTTTGTTTAATATTTTTGTCTCTATTCCCTCTTTTTTTTATGATTGTCAAAAGAAAATGCTGTGTTATCTGTAACTTATCAGGACAATCGAGAAGAGTACAGTGATATGACGTTAGGTATGAGATAAGTGGAATAGTTCAGTTCTTGAATCCAGAAAGACCATGGCGCATAGACACAGCCAGGATGAACATCACTGCCATGTGACTTGTCGAAGTTCTGACAACCACACCGAGTATATCCTCCAAAGCTTTAGAAGTGAGCTGCTTTCCCAGCTTTGCACCACCCTTTGCCAGAGAATATCGTATATGTTCCTAATTTCATCAAATTGAGTGGGGGCAGTGAAAAGAATTAAAGTAAAAAATACAGAAAACTATTTTCCGATTATGAATTTATTTATAATTTCTATGAAAATTATCTTATAAAAGAAAGGATGTAGTACTAGTTTCTCTTCTATTAGCTGATAATTTTATTCCACCTCTTTTATATCTTGATAAATCTCTAAACTAGGATTCATTTGCCTTCTAGTTTAAGAACGTTTAAAGTTGGTTCATTATTCATCGTGCTCTATGATAGTTGAGTTGGTGATATTTAAACTTTGGAGATTTATTGTATTTTTCTTTAGGAGTTTGATAAAAACATACTCATTCTCAATGGTGCATTATCCTCTTTTCATACAAGTGAGTAAATGTATATATCAGACTCATTGAAAATAATTGTCTTAATTCCAGTTAATTTCAATTCTTATTCAACTTTCAATTTTGTGATTTTCATTACTATACTCCTTAGAAAACATTGCTGGATTTCCAGAGAAATAGTAGATTGGAAAGTAGCAGAGAAGCAGCTTCTCCAACACTTGGAATACAGATGGTGAAATGTACAGATGTGAAGAAGAGAAGGGAGAAGGGGGAAGTGGATCCCCAGGATCCAGGTAATATCTGAAATGAGGATTATAGCCCACAAGGAGGGATCGTAGTGTGGAAGATGGAAGTGCAAAGCAGCACTTTCTCCCTGAGCCTTGGCTTGTGACATGGGAGGAGAGCTCACCCCTGTCATGCAGAGGTAACCCCAGGACCCTCCATGGAGGGACAGACCAATGGAACAAAGCAGTACACACTACAGACTGCAGTGGGTGGTGAGTTATTTGGGTTCAAACATCCCCTCCAGGCAAGAGTGATTTGCTAACTGCCATTTTGGAAAGGGTCCAACAGAAATCGGAATTTAGAACAGCTTCAAGGTTGACTCCATTGATAGGCTCCAAGTGTTAAGGAGAAGCACAATCAAGTTCCATTTCAGCAGGAAGGTGGGGAGCCAAGTGCTAGCTGGAAAGAGTCACTCAGAGTGCTGCAAGTTGAAAACGAGGGTCCTGACCTCATAGCCAGAAGCCAGAAGTACCCTGAACTACACTGAAGTTAAGGGACCAGGCTTGCTGGGGTTATCCAACACTGTCGTAATTCCATAGCTGACTTGCCACACAGACCAGGGCTCTCCTTGCTCCCATTATCACCCAGTGACAGCAGAGACATGTCCTGAAGTGGACATTTTTTTCCCCCTACTTTTCTTCCCATCTTTGCTTTTTTATTTAAATTTTTTATTTTTTGTTTCTTCTCTATTTCTTGATTGCTCTTTCTTGTTTTAGATGGGGAAGAACATTACTTTTACTTTTTTCTTTGTTATGTTTCTTTTTTTTTCCTTCCCTCATGTCTTCCTCATCAGCTGCCAATGCTTGTGTAATTTTCCTTTGTTTTCCAACCATACTTCTAATCCTGCTCTCTTCTGATACTTCTCTGTTCCCCCCTCCCAACTCCCTTTAAATTTTCTTCCCTGAGGGTAACATTGCCATATTGAGGGGCTATTTACTACACATAATTTTGTGGTTGGGTTTAGATTTGGTATATAACCACAAATCTTGTTCACACAGTTAAAAGAAGCATATTAATGGTTACCATAGTTTATCAATGTCTCAGATGAGTTTGATGCTGTTGTTATTGCTCGTTGTACTGCTTTAACCAAAGTGACATAATTATTCTAATCAGCTGATTTTACTTATATGGCAAGACTGAGATTCCCTGGGGATCATAAATAATACCATTGGCCAGTGTCAAAGAAACAGGGCCAGGGAAGATGAGGGCATGCCGTCATGGTTGTACAACCTGCCTTTCTGTTTGCAGCACTTGGCAACTTGGTCAAATAGGAAGCAACTTCTCATCTGCAAAAGAAATTGAACAAGTAGGATCTTCTAGCTATACCTGGAAGACGTCTCTGAGAAGTAGTCATTTCCTAAGGTTTCTCAATACTAGTGATAAAGATAGCTGTTACAAACAATTTAAAAGCACCAATGCAGAAAATAAAAGCAGTACTATGAAGGAAATATCTAGCAGTAAATTCTAACATCAAAAAAAAAAACCCAGAACAAGCACATATCAATAACCTAGCACTCAAGCTCACAATTCTAGAAAAAGAAGAACAAGTCAAAGCCAAAGATCATGCAAGGAAGGAAATTATAAAGATAAGAGAATAAATTAATGCAATTGAGGTTAAGAAAACTAAGAATCAATATTAAAGAGCTGGTTCTTTGAAAAATTAAACAAATTTCACAAAATTATAGCCAACCTTACCAAAACAAGGAAAGAAAAATCTGAAATCCATGCAATTAAGAATGAAAAGGGTGAAATCTAAAAGCATCCTGCAGAGATCCAGATCCTTAATACCCAATTTGAGAACCTATATTCTAACAAGGAAGCATCTGCATTCTAATAAGGAAAATACAGAAGAAATGGAAAGATTTCTAGATATATATTCATTAGCAAAGCTGAATCAAGAAGATACAAAGTTTCTAATTAACCAAAGATCAGCCAGTGAAACTGATAATATAATTAAAAACTTTCCAATGAAGTACAGCTCAGGTCTTGATAAATTCTTTGCTAAATTCTACAGGAAATTTGGAAAAGACATGATGTTGCTACTTCTCAAACTCTTTAATGAAATTTAAAGTGAAGCAATATTCCCAAACTCATTCCTGGAAGCAAGCATTAGCCTGATAAAAAAACCAGAGAAGGATTCAACTGAGGAAAACAAACAAACAAACAAACAAACAAAAACAAAACCTACAGGCCCATCTCTGTAATGAACATAGTCAAAAAATCCTTAGAAAGATTAAACACCATGGCTAAGTGAGATTCATCCCAGGGATTCAGAGTTGGTTCAACATATGCTAATTAGTAAGTATAATAGAGCATATTGACAAAGCTAAAGAAAAAAACCCACATAATCATCTCAATAGACACAGGAGAGGCAAAAGCCAACTGACAAAGTCCAACACCCAGGCAGAATAAAACCTGTAGAGAAAATTAGAATAGATGGTTTTTATCTAGCAACCTATGACAAATGAACAGAACTAATATCCTACTAAGTTGTCAACACCTTAAAGCTTTCCCACTGAAATCAAGAACAAGACAAGGATATTCACTGTCACTGGTCCTGTTCAATATAGATCTGGAAACATTGGCATGGGCAATTAGGCAAAAGAAAGAAATAAAGGAATAAGAATAGGAAAGATAGAAGTTAAAATTATTTGCAGAAGATGTGGTACTCTACATAGAAGACTTCAAAACTCCACCAAAATACCCCTAGATTTAATAACCAAATTCAGTAGCATAGCTGAATAAAAAGTCAAAACTCAAAACTCATTATCACTAATGTACACAAATAAAGTCACTGAGAGAGAAATTAGGGAACCCAAACCTTTTACATGAACATCCCCAAAATGAAATAATTTGGAATCACCCTACAAAGGAAGTATGAGACTTCTACATTGAAAACTGCAGTACTCTGAAAAATGATATTGAGAAGGATATCAAAAAATGGAAAAATGTCCCTTGTTCTTGGGTAGGATGAACCAAAAAAGTGAAAATGGCCATACTCCCAAAATTATTATACAGATTTAATGCAATTCCAATCAAAATATCAATAGCATATTTCACAGAATTAGAGAAAATAACTATGAAATTAATTTGGAACCAGAGGAGAGCAGGAATAGCAAAAGAAATTCTGAGCAACAAAAGAAAAATGGGGCATCACAATCCTACTTGGAATTATACTACAAAGCTATAGTGATAAAAAGAGTATGGTACTGGCCAAAAAGCAGTCCAAACAACCAGTGAAACAGACTAGGAGATGGAAAAATAACTTCAGATATACTCAGCCGTCTTATCATTCACAAAAGGGCCAAATACCATGACTAGAAGAAAGCAAGCTTCTTTAATAAATGGTGTCAGAAAAACTGGCTTCCTACATGCTGAAGATTAAAACTAGACTCATATTTTTTACCATTCACTTACCTAAAATTGAAATGGATAAAAAATCTAAATACTAAAATAGAAACACTAAATATGCTGGAAGATAGAATAGATAGAACTCTTAAAAGCATATGTATAGTCAAACAGTATAAATAAAGACCAATGGCACAAGAAATACCACAAAGAATCAGCAACTAGGATATCATCTTATTAAAAATTTTTGTACAAGTAAAGCAATCATCACAGAGTGAAGAGACAGTCCATAGAGTGGGAAAAAAATTTCTGTTAGCTGTTTTTCAGACAGAAGACTAATACACTATATAGAGAACTCAAAATAATCAGATCCCCTAAATTAAAAAACCCAGTCCAAAAAAAATGAGCATTTGAAATGAATAGACAGTTCTCAGATGATGAAATAGAAATGGCAAATAAATGTGTGAAAACAGGTTCAAGATCAATGGTCACTTCAGAGATACAAATTAAAATAACACAGATTCCATCGCATTCTAGAAAGAATGGTTATTATAAAGAAATGAACCAATAATAAATGCTAGTTGACCAGAGAGAAAAAAGACCCTTCTCCACTGTTGGTGGGAGTGTAAATTGGTACAACCAATACAGAAATTAGTTTAGTCATTTCCCCCAAAAAACTAAAACTAGATGTTCCATTTGGCTGAGCTATTTCTGTTGTTGGTACCTTCCTGAAAGAATTAAAAGCATTACACTGAAGTGATATATGATCACCTATGTTTATAATTGAACATTTTAAAATCACTAAATCTTGGAAACAGTCCAATCCCATTAACTAATGAATGGATAAAGAAGATATAGGCTTTAAAAAAATACAATAGAGTACTAGTCTGATATAATGAAGAATAAACTGGAGACATTTCTAGGTGAAGGAATGCACCTTGAAACCATATTCTTTGAGTGGAGGGGGAAAGGGAAGGAAAGGAAAAAGGAAGAAAAGAAAATTAAAGGAAAAGTTGAACCAAAGCTTTCGTAATTGAAAGGAAAGAAGGTTGAAAAGAGGGTAGTGAAAGGGAAAAAAAGGAGAATCAAGATATATCATATATAGGTACTAATTCCATATGATAAATATCATTATGTAAATCTGAAATGTGCCAAGAAAATTAACTAAAAAGTGAAAAGATTGGTAATAATAATTAATGTCCATTTTTTGCCCTTCCTCTTCTTTCTGGACAAATAGGTAAACTACATTTTATGACTCTTTGCAGTTAGATTAGGAATATCTAATCCAGTTTTGTGCAATAAATGTAGCTGAAATGGTAAATGTTACTTCCAGACCTGTTCCACAAAAATCTCTCATATATCATCTGTTATTTTCTTCCTCTTCTATGGTGACTCCTGGTTCATGCTGACTTTAGAGGCAGTGTTAGAAGAAACTTATGTTTAATCTGAAGTACTTCTTGAACTAGCTGCTACCCCTTCCTCTCCCCTCTTGCTGCACAATGCAACTGCCCTGTTGCATGAGTGAGCAATGGAATGGTATCACACTGAATGATTGAAATCTCAGGGTTTATTTGTTAGTGAAGCCTAGCTTAACCTAATTAGTAAAATCTGCCCCAGTACTGAACATGAAATAGGAAGTAGTTGCCAAATTGGACACAGAGAGAAATTTTACTGCAAATATTTCTCAGGTCTATAAATCTTGATTTAGCCTCGGTTACTTTCCCTATCCCAGTAGTGAGTCATAAAAGCCTCAGTGCTCTGCTGTGTCCAGGTGATCCCGACCTGAATGTGAATGTGCTCTAGGGCACCTTCCACATGGAAAGAGACCCTCACCAAGTTTTTAGCACAGCAGTCTTGTGATTCACAGCTTGTCTTTTGAGAAGAATGAAGGAAATGGTGTCATTTATCATGGGTAATTCCAATACAGCCCACACTATCAATCTCTTTGACATTCTCCTCAACAACCCAAAGTCCAAGCTGTGGCTGGAAACTGTCCAGGTGGTAAGCATCAGGACGTTGTGGCCAAGCTTGCGACAACACCTGCTCCAAAGTCACACGTACCATCTGCAGTGAAAGGAACCCACCTCATGGAAAGGAATCCTACAGCACAGCAGCGTGACCGTGTGCAAGTGATCAGGGACATGTGGATGTCCCCAGTGGACTCACTACTTGTTCGGATCAATTTTACCATTATAGGAACGATTTATCTTTTGCTTCACAACATGTGTAGAAAATCTCGTTGGCAAAGAAAAATGTTCACACTCTTAGAATAGAAGAAGTTTGAAGATGAAAGTGAATTCTGTATTAATTGGATTCTCAGTCTGAGGCTTAGAGAAGTATTATGCTTTAATGTCCACTCTTGGAGAAAAAAATGAGTAGATTCTTAGTTCTAATTGATTCTTAATTTGTGTTGTTTTCTTCTTTTAAAGAGACAGAAACAAAAAACAAACAAAAACCTCTGGCTGTTCTCTTTTCTGACTGTACCTTGAATTCTCAAAATACCTATTTTTTCTACATCTAACCTGAGCTTTACACTAGAGTGCTTGGTTCAGGAATTACTTCCTTTTACCTCAGTACAAGCCAGTGTTAGTAGTCTAACTCATTAGCCACCATGAATGGTCCACGGGTTTAGCTAATTAAAGTCCTTCCCCCAGATTTGTCAAGTTTGACCAAACATTTTAAAATTTCTGATCATAATGTCTTGAGAATATAAGCCCTGAATTTATCAAGTGTCTTAATTTATGCCAGCACTAGAAGTTGAGGCTAGGAAACAGGCGTTCTCCTTAAAAAGGAAATGAAGACATGTCAATATTTGTGTTTGTTTTACATAAAATAACCTTCCATCATTCCTTCCTTTCCTGTAGTTTGATTACTTGAACTATTTATTTAGCTATGAGAGCAGTGACCATTTTTCTTTATTGGCCAAGATAAGAAATGATTTAATCATCATACAACCTTTGAAGTTATTTATAACTGACTTCATTGTGGAATGATTTTAATAAATAGAACACTTTAAGTGTAGCACAATTAGTTTATATAATTATGTAATCCACACAGAATTAAAGAATATGCCATATCTAACATCCTAAATATTTTATTGTTCACTTATCCAATCAGTTCCCCAACTCCCAGGCCTACTGTAACCACCGACCTATTAGATTCTTTCATTACAGAGTAGATTTGTCTTTTCCAGAATTCCACATAAAGGAAACCAGGTTATCAGTCTAGCTTCAAATGGCTACTCAAGAATCAACACAGTGTACACATCAGAGAAATAAAGTATCCTCACACCTCACAGTGCATGTGAAAACTGGAAGGTTTCTTAAATGAATATGAGCTTTTATATATTACTGAATTCAAATGCTCAGTCACTTGACATGATTATACAGGCATTCTAGAAGTTATTGAACAATGCTTTTTTGAATGGATCTATACTGAAAACAATACATCTGTATGAATAGTAAGTTAACATCTGTGAGTTCTTTCCTACACTATTGATTTATTAGGAAGTGAGGAAATACTAATATCATAGAAATGATCCTTGTCAGTTTTTTGTTGAAAGCAGAAATGAAATTAAGAATCTGACATGTACTATGCATTTTTAAAAATGGATATTTTCTTATTTTTCATTAAGTCAGGAATATATTGCAAAGTCTTAGAATATTAAAAGCATTTTTTCCTGAAATAGAATATTAGGAAATTTGGTGACATCATCAAAGTTGAGGACCACCCAGCAGTCTATGAGAATGACCTTAACTACATCACCTTCATGGTCCTAACGAAGTATTCTGTATTGGGCATAAGCCACGTCTAAGAGGGTAAACCGTGGTGAGTGCCGCACATATGGAATATAGAATTCAGACTGTCTAAATGTTGACAAACACATTTCAGAGTGAACAGACTTCCCCAGACTCTAGAAGTCTCATGAGTTCCTAGGACCTCCTGAGCTCTGCAGTATTCTCTGAAATTATTAGTAAAAGACAAATAAGGATGTCTATGTGTATATTTTTATTTAAAAAGAATCAATAGTTTCTGTCAGGAACTGTGGATAGTTTACTTAGACTTAGGACTACTTATTTGGATTTATGGATTTCTGCCCTGCCCTGCAGGATCAACTACTGGGATTATTGCGGACATCTGCTCCTCTTGTGGGATTTTAAACTCCAAGGATTATTAGCTTTAAGACTTACTGGGAATGAAGAATGTCTGCCCTGCCCTATGTAATATTTAACTACAGAGATTATTGTGGGACCACCCTGTTTTATACATTCTAGGATTATGGGTATGAAGGCTTGGTGCCAAATATAGGTGCAGCGAGTTTAGGTTATGGCTCTTCTGCTGCTGCAGTATTTGGCCATTGGCTACCACTGCTCAGAGTAGCAAAGGTTGAACCGGACTTAACTTTTTTCTCAAGGTTCTAACTTTGTTGTTTGTTGGTTGTTAATACTTTTGCTGTGGGACTCAGAGAAGACTGGAGTTTGCCACAAGAGTTCTTCCTCATCCTCTTCCTTGGACTCTCTCAAGTTTCCATTAGATTCTCAAATGTATTTATAATGAAAAAATTGGAAATTAGAGAATCAAATAACTTGTATTTAATCACTCATAAGAGTCTGATCTCTTGTTCCTTTTTCTCTGGAAAATAATTACAAAGTGGCTACTATTTATCAGACATTTTTTCAGATGAAAGATCAGCAGTAGACAAAATGATAGCCATCTTCATGAATGTATAGGCAGGTAGAGGAGAAGGGTAAGAAACACATGAGTGTGTTACACATCTGAATGTTTCAGACAGTGCTAAATGCCATGACTTCAAGTGGTAACAATGAATGCAAGAGTTGAGTTACCCAGAGAGATGACAGGGACATTGACCAGAACAGTGGTGGATACAGAGGCCCAATCTTGGTGGGTTCCAGAGTAGAAAAATGAGAGGAAGTATAGATAGTAAGCATAGACTTCTCTTTTGAAATTTTTCTATAAAGGGAAGAGAGAAATGGGATAGTAACAGAAGAGGAATATGAGATTTAGATGTTCTCTCTTTTACTATCTGTCTCTTTCTCTATGTCTGTCTCTATGTCTCTTTCAGAGATATGATAATATGTTTGTATGCTGATACGGTATTTTGTAGAATGGGAAATTAGGAACCACTGTGGTGCTATCAACTAACAGAGAACTTCTTCCTAAAGAAAGTCAGGGGAAGCTTATCCTCACTGAGCTCGATTCATGTTGCTTGGGCAATGTTATGTTTAGACTACCTAGAAACTGAGGTTCTCAGTAAGAGAGGAGCTATCATCCTCAACTGACACCAAAATGGGCAGAAGAGCTGATAAAGGCCTAAGGAGACTAAAAAATATATCAGAAGCAATTACAATTTAGCTATTGAGATGCAAGACTGAGTAGTTTAATGGGGGCTGGATTTCTGCCAAGTGGGCACAATGAAGGGAGTAGGAAAGGTAGTTAGTGTGTGTACAACATACAGGGGAGTGATTTTAATGATGAGCCATAAATAACAACTAATTAAAGATGAAAGTGAATACATAACAGGAGTGAGAAATAGCATTGATAGACAACTCACTAACTATAATTCCAGTGGGAATGAAGGAGTATGTGGGAGGATATGAGGTGGGGTGGAGGTACAGGTCTGGTGTTCAAAGTGACAGGCTTGAAACAGAGTAGAAGGTTGCATTTCTTGGAATTGAGGAGACCTATAGTTTGCTATGGGATTATAGGGCTGAGGTATACTAGAGAACAAGACAGGAAGTGAAGGAACGAAAATTACTTTGTACTTCCCATATGTTAGGATTCAGATATCAATTTCTTGGTGAGGTTTTTCTCTGACCACGGCATCTTAAACTTTCAAAGCCCTAATCCTTTTCCCAAACACAAACACAGCACACACACACACACACACACACACACACACACACACAGAGCACACACACAGAGCACACACACAGAGCACA
>PVIR01007494.1:0-19302 GCA_004026965.1 Petromus typicus | reverse complement strand
TCTGCAGCTGACTATCAGAGACCGGGAGGCCCCTACCGAGTCTCTGTGGTCATGGTGATGAGAGTGAGGGAGACAGTGCTATGAGGAGAGTCTTGCAGAAAGCCAAATTCCAAGTTCCAGTTAAGGGCATAATACGGGAAAAGAGAGAGGTGAATGCAGACACAGCAAAGTAAATATTTGAGATATCGGAGCACACATTAGCTTGTTACTCATTTTTAAGAAAAAATGAACCATAAACCAGAGTCTCTTTGACTTGTTCACTAAAAATTTTGTCTCTTTCTTGAGTCCTTTTTCAATTCCTCTGGTTCTTAAACAAGCCTCACATGTCCTGGCCTTAGGACTTCTACACACGGCCTTACTGTTCATCTTGTCAGCACAGAGAAATGCACCCCTCTGCCATCTCCCTTCTAACGTGCCGCTCCCTGGCCACTGCCCTCAGACTTCCAGCGCTCACCTTTGAGAATTCCGACTTCTACGCTTTCATTTCCATTAGGATCTGCAGTCTGTGGTCTTACTCACTTCTTATTATTTCTTACTCTTTATATGTTTACTTTTGTAGTTAAGATTTATTGATAAATTTTAACCTTTGCTCATTCCTAGGTAACCCCAAGTCCCTTGCCCACTCTCCTTTCTCTGCACTCACACTGTATCTCCCAGGAGGAGTATTCTTCACCACATACCCATGTTATCCCTGCCTCGATACAGCAGTGCTTGCTCAGATCTCAGCACCTCCTCTCACCATCCCTCTACAAGCTCTGAATTCTATGACTCCACTGCATTCCTTCCCATAGCTTTGATCATCTCCTTATATACAGTACCAAATAGTATGCATTCAGTTTGTAGTTGTTTATTTTCTGTTTTTCCACTTTCTCTGCAAATTGCAGCTCTACAAAGACAGGGAGCTTTGTTGTTGGGATTCTTGGTTCTTAAAGCTTTGCCTGGTCCGTTCTCAATATCTGTTAAATGAACGTCAAGACAGTGCAAGAGAGTGACAGTCATATGGGTAAAGTTGTGTTGAATATTGAGTGGAGTTAGGTTAAGGATTCTTTGCACATAGGTCGGGACATGAAGATAAGACAAAGGGATATTTATTGAAAAGTGTCTAATGCCAAGAAGAGGAAATGCTGGGCTATTGAGCTAAATGGATGAGAGGAAGACACAAATGGTTAGATAGGCATGAGACGGGGAGCAAGTGTTTGGGGTCAGTGGGCCATTTGGCAGCCGCATCTGCCAGCCATGGGCATGTGGGCAGAGGTTCTTTTTATGCCAAGCGTGGTGCAAAGTGAAGGATCCTCTGAAAATATACTACAACTTTAAGAATGAGCTATCATAAGGCAGAAGCATATTTTTATGCGATTTTACTACATGAAATAGTTTTATGCATTACAGATAGTTTAGCGTCAGCAATAGGATGACTTATGATCATGTGACTTGGCTGGGAAGTCTGGTTGATTTTTAATTTCTATTGAATATATGAATGAAGCATAAGAAATCTTTTATGTTTATTGACATATTTATAAATATCATTAATAACAATAAATCCAGCTCCAATTAATCTTTTGGAGAGGATACAATTTCATAGAAATTTAATGAATGAATTTAAAAAATAATAATATTTAATTTCATGTGTCATTGAAATAAGATATGTTTTCACTGAGAAGAAAGCAACAGAAATAATCTAAAGAGTAGGATGAATTGATGGCTAATGTGGACGGAATGTTTAGACTTTTATTTCATTTTGTAAGAATATCAGTATCTTTTATTTGTGACCAATTTAAATGCATGACATATTTGACCTTTGCAAGAGATCTAGAAGATCAAAACACAGCTCTGTGAGGTTTAATTTTGGATCAGAGTTCCCTAGATAGAAAATTTCAGACTTTAGATTCCAATCCAAGTTGTCTGAGTTGTCGGGTGTTCTTTCCAATAGATCTAGAGCATGGAGCAGATATAGGAGATGCTGGTGCTCACATTAGCACTAAGTGCAACACCATGGAAGTCTTTGCATTAGGCAGTAGTAAAAATAAATAAGCCTTGGGGTTATATCCTTGGCTAATAATCAAAGGGCATGCATCAAAGAGCAAGAAGTGGGCTAGGGGATAAAATGAAAATTTCTAAACATTTTTGAATGGGCTCATCTCCTCTGAGACTTCAGAAGATGATTCTGAAAAAAGAGTTTTGTTGTTGCTTTGCAATGCTGGTCCCTCTAGAGCTGGAAGGACAGCTGCTGTTTCCCAGTCTTTCTTTTTCTCTGTCTCTGCTCAGAGTGGACTCCGACAGAGATGTTCAGGGCCTCATAACACTAGGCTGGAGGCACAGGAGATTGGGGCCTCTCAGCCTCCTCTTTATGCTGTTTCATCCTCCCTTTCTTGGGGCAGAGGAAACAGACATTAATTACACACCTTTGCCCTTACATTATTCATTTCTTCTCAGAACTGGACATTTTCCCCATGCTGAAAAGTGTTAAAAAATTCTTCTCAGAAGCCCCTGAAATTGAAGTTTTCATCTTTGTCTATATGTCTACAACATGCTTACACATTTGTTATGTTGTTTCGTCGAGCAGCATAAGGAAGGTGATATGTGTACAATTATCTAAAAAGTATATTTTGAGTTTACAATTTGCCAGGGAATATTTCAATTGTTCTTTAATATGTAAATAGATATTTAATATAATCATATAGATAACTGGCTTAATTAAATAAGACTATGTTGTAATAAGATTTTCTCTCTCTTTTTTCTCTGCATTGGCTTGCAAAGTTATGCAATGTTACCTCCTGTGCTTTAAAATTTTACCAACAACACTGTTCATCTCACAAAATTAAAATCTTTCCAGATGTGGTTTTGATTAATAGAAGCTTACTAACTGTAGCTAATTGCTGATAATGATAATATCACAAGGCAACTTCCTCACCAAAGTCACCTTGGTCTTTTCTGGTTATTAGGATAGAAAGAAGCCCCTCATGCATTCCTCCCTCCATCAAAATGAAAGAAGCGGAGACAAATATAAACTTTCTTTTGGGTGGTAATTGATACAGGTTCTCTAATACTTGCCTTTTAGTAAAAGATAAATTGTCAGTTTAAGTGGGTAGGGATGTGAAAGTGGATAATCAGTAATATATTGAAGAACAACTTGGAGATCCCCTGATTAATCTTCTAGAAGAACAAAGAGCAAAACAATAGGTAGAGAAGATTTAAAAATAAATTGAGTTGATGCCTCACATTAGCTCCTGTTCAGACTTTTTGGCCAATAGTCTATTTCTCTAACTTAGCAGAAATTCATGGATATATTGAGAGCTTGTTGGTTGAATTGTATTTTAACTAAGTAGATATGAAAGGAAGCATTAGAAATTATAGCAATTCTCATTTGTCTGTTCGGGTCATTCCAACCACTTTGATGACTCTTTGTGTTCTGGGAGAGTGAGGACAATGGTATGGAGTCCTTCTGATGCACTGAGATGGTCAGTGTCTGCAGAATAGCCAAAGGGACAAGAGGCTGGGATGTCCTGACAAAGCAGATGCATCGTGACAAATAGAGCTGATCTCTAAGAAAAAGTCGATATAAATCCATGTTGTTATGAAAGGATATTCCGAATACTAAGGAATGAAAGGTGATGAGTACACTCTGTGCTCTGTGTTCCTATTTATGCAGCCCATGGACTGTCTTTAACTCATTTTGTGATCATGACCGTGTGTTATAGACTTGGGCCTGGGGGTCTGGAAAGGACTCTGGGAAAGGTGGGAAGATAAAGAATGTCTGGAACTTATCAGGGTACTCGGCATAAAGATTAAGCACTTGGGTGGACTGGGCAAAGTGGACATGAATGGTGTGCCTGCCTAATGTAGTACATAGTTGTTTGTCAAAGCAACAGCAGTACTGTAATATATGTGAATCCTAACTTTTGCATTTATATATAGTTATTGGGTTTTCATAATATTGAAAGCATGATATTATGAAGTTGTAGAGTTTTGTGCTTGATTGTAGTCCATATAATTAGAAGAATAACACAAGGCACAATACTTTTTATATCTGTATCTGAAAACTCCACATCTGCCCATTCAACAAAACACAGACTGAAAATATGTTAATGAGTTACTGTCCTGTACTGTGTATCAGATAGTGTCAGAGCACAACAGCACTCTAATCTCCCTGACTTATACTAATGAAAAGAACAATACACATCTCAGTCTGCAATGAAGTACTTTAGTTATTTCAAAAAAATCTACCTTATAGATATTCTTCAAAAACTATGGACAAGCTGCCAGTTTAAATAATCAACGAAACAATTTACTCTTTTCTAAAATGTGATTTATTTCAAAGTTGAATTTTGGTCTCTGTCCTTATGTTTTGTAACTCTTTGTTAATTTTAAATGATATTTTTCCACGAGGCCAATAGATACCAAGTTCTAGTTTTCAACCAGATGACCAAATAAAACAGACAGACAGGCCAGTGTGTGCCATGCTGCTACTGCTCAGGGTGAAGGGAAAGTACAGCAAACACTAGAACAACCTGCATTGTGCTGGAGCGATGGATTCCCTCTTCTAAAAAGGGACTCATGGAAGAAACAGTTCAGAGAAAATGTGCTTACTTCAGCCATAACCTCACAAATGAGATGTTTTATGTGTCTTGAGATATCCCATTTCTCTACAAGTTCTTCTAAGATAGTCAGAATGCACTGAGAAGAGTGTACAATAAGAACATTCAAAATGTCCATTCGCGGTGTCATCCTTTAACCCACATTCATTCATTTACTCTGCTTCTCATACATTCACAGATTCAGAAAATGTCTCTGAAGGCTCTTGTCTGTGTTGTGTGCTAAGCACTTTACCTCCAAGACTCAATGGGCCATTTGGAAGACATCGCACAGGCAAACCATAAGAACCCAGAGCAGTAATTTTTCAAGTCATTCAAGGTCAGAAAGAGTAAGCCTGCATGGGAAGACTTATTCTTGGGTGACTGATCCTCCATGACATAGTACTGAAAGTGATAGCTAAAGGATGAGAAGTGGTTGCCCACTCAGACAGTAAATTTGGGGACTGACAGTGGTGAGAACTCGTTCTCTAGGCAGTAAGACAAATCAGGAGGATCCAAAAAAGCATGGTTTGCACTGAGATTGAGACTCAGTTATGCAATTTAATACGCAAGGGAAGTATGGAAAATGAACATAATAACTTAGACAGAAATTTGCAAAAATCTTCATGAGACATCACAAAATGAGATCAATTGAATAAGCCTGTGCACTGTCAGTCTCATGTGTCATCTCTTCTTTTGTTTCTTTGCATTGTCTGTAAACAAGACTTCTCAATAATGGTCCAGTTAGGCCCATTTTAACTTGCAGGTAGCATCCACCCCACGATAAGGAGTTAATTTGTCACATGTTAAAAAGGATAGGTTTTTCTAAATTCCCTGACTGAGCTTTCTTGTCTATAAGCTCTTTTTAAAGTGCAGGACAAAGGTTGTAGGGCAAAATTGTCAGTGAATTCCAGATCAAATGAGGACACATCTCAGATCAATTACCATTGAGCTAATGAGGCTGCATTAGGTTTGTGATGGACTGGACAGGAATTCAGAAGAAAGTCAGCAACAGAGAACAACACTAGTGCACTTGGGAAATTCTTACAGAAGGGTTTAAATCAGTGCTTCTCCAAGTGTAACATGCATGCGAATCATACAGGATTGTAACAGTAGATTCTGGGTTCCTAGTCCACGCAGGGTTCAGCTTGGGCTGTGACCTCACACACCAGATCTCTGGTGCTGCTGACACTGACAGTCCATGGTCCGCGCTTCCAGTGGGAAGGACAGAGTATTTCCTGAACTAAATTCTTCCCCTGTTAATTAGCAGGAAGAGAAATAAGAATGAATGAAAGCACGGCATGTCAATGCCATACTTCTCTTTGGGAATCAGCCTTCATCTACTTTTAATGAGAAAGACACACATTAAGCCTTGGATAGAAAGCACTATTTCCACGTTGGGATTTAGCTCAGTGGTTCCAGCATCTGCCTGGCAAGTTCAAGGTCCTGAGTTCGATCCCCAGTACCATATACTCCAAAGCCAGGCGTGGTGGCTCATGTCTGTAACCCCACTCCTCAGAAGGCAGAGGCAGGAGGATTACTGTGAGCTTGAGGTTTGCCTGGGCTACATAGTGAGTTCAGGACTGGCCTAACTGCAAAATGAGACCTTGTCACAAAACAACAACAACAAAACAAAAGAAAAACTCAAACCAAACCAAACAGACAAAAACCAAATCACAATTTCCCAATGTGCTTCTGGTATGTACTTAAGTTTACAAATAAAATCCAGGAAGTTGTATGTGTAGGATGAGTGACCACTTCCGCTTCTCAGGAGTGCTGCGCTGGTTTAAGGGCTGAGAATCTTGTGCTCCAGAAGCCCCTGGGTTCCAGAGGCAAATTGGGATGCTGGGCCACATTCATATACCTCCTACTGTCTTAAAAGTGTCCTCGTGGTCATTTCAAAAAGTCATCTAACTATCTGTGAAAGCATCATTTTAAAAAATTAAAATACTTAGTAGGGAGTAATTTATTTCATAATTTGGAAAACGAAAGAAGGAAAATCCATCTCTTTTATTACAATGTGACCTAAAACTTACTTGCTGAGACAAGCTGTTAACTGTGTGACTTCTCTTATTCTCAGTTTTTAAAAATTTAATCTAAAGAGAAAAATCTATAATTTATCTTCAAAATTAAGTTTATTTTTGACTAATCTATTTATCTTTGTGTTACTTTGTCTACCTCTGGATTTAGACATTATTTTCTGACATATTTTTATCGTTATTCAAAATATTAATGGAACAGAATATCTTCTTTTAAGTTATGAATGCAATCAATTTTGAGTCTTTAATTGTAATTTTTTTTCCATAAAATTCTTTTAATTTAACCTAATATAATGGCACATCAACCAGTAATAGGTACATTAAATTGAATCATGATGCTCATATACACATTTTATGACACAATCAAATATCCTAATGCATTAATTCATATCAATCAGTTAATAAAATCAAATAGGAAACATTTCTCTATTGCTGCTAACAGTACTTATTCCATGTACTAATAAGACAAAAAATTTAACTTACTTTTAGGACTTCGCTGCTTGGATTTCTGGAATTTGTCAATTACTTTCATTTTTACTAAGATGAGTGGTTGGTGAATAAACAAGAAAATGCCCTAAGTTTATATTATTTTACTTTTCCTTGAAGTGAAGCCATTCTTGCCAAATAGTAAATGATATTATCATTGTCCCTAATATGATGGAAAATAACTCCCAACCAGCTAGATCTCTGAAGTATAACCTCATGTTCTCTAAAACTGAAAAATGAACTATAGGGACAATGGAGGCTCGAAGCAGGAAACACTTATTGAGAGAAAGATACTTTCCATCTTAGAAAAACAGAAGGGGCACTGGAAAGTAAGTTACCTGGGCTTGGTTTCCAGGGGCTTTTTGTGGAGCAAAGCCATGAGGTGAGGGGGGTACACAAGTGAGCCGACTAATAAGATGCAATGGAAATTCACAAGATTAGCATAAGGTGGGACAACACCACCATCAACAACAAGAACAAATACAGCCACCCAGGTAATATTTTTTTTAATGAAATCTTTATTGGTACACTACATATACACATCATGATTGCACTCAACAATGAGAATTTGTACCAGTATATGACACAACTTAATTCTCATGTTTTACCCTACCCACCCCACCACCCCAACCCACTGTATACATAAACTTTGTTTCCTTTCTTTTTTGTTATAATCTCATTATTTTTCCCCTTCACCCTATTTCGCTTTGAGTATTTTCTATTTCACAATATATAACATACAATTCTAGAACTCATTTACATCTTTTCTCATACCAGAAAAAAGATGCGATATGTACCTATCTGTGACTTATTTATTTCACTTATGAGGATATTCTCAAGGTATGTCCATTTAAGTATAAATGATTCAAACTTATCATGTTTTATGGCAGAGTAATACTCCATTCTGTAGAAGAACCACAGCTTTCTTATCCAGTCTCCAGGTAATATTAATTGCATGGGGATCAAATGGGAGAAGAAGTCATGTACAAGGAATTTGTGGAAAGAAAATGGGCCAGGGAGATTGACATTTGTTTAGAATACCAGTCACTGCTATTTTTCTCTAGAGGCTGTAGCACCTCTTCTCTCTTTATAATGGGAACCAGTGAATGTGCCTCAGTTGTTTTTTTATGCTGCGGAGCTTGTTTTGTCTATCTGCCTGATGATAATTTCTAACTCAGCTATCTGGGGCCAGGGGTTCAACTTAGTGGTTCTGGAGCTTGCCTCACAAGTGAAAATTCAACTCCTAGTACAAAAAAAAAAAAGGAAAACTAACTTAGCTATCTGCAATATTAGCTTCTCAGGGGTGCCTTAAATTGAGCTATCACCAATGGACATACCTTGAGGATACATTCCTAAGTAAAATAAATAGGTCACAGATCTGTAAACACTGTATCTTTTCTCTGATATCAGAAGCTGAAGAGGTAAATGAGCTCTAGAATGTATGATAAATTTTGTGAAATAGAAAATATTCAAAGGGCAAGGGGTAGGGGAAAGAAATGAGGGAAAGAAAAAAAGATCTTAAAAAAAGAAAGCATATGTATAGGTGGTGGGGGGATTGTAAGGTGGGTAGAGAAATGGGTAAAAATAAGAATTAACTCATGTCATATATTGGTACAAATTTCCAATGTTCAGTGTGATTGTGATGTGTATATAAAATGTACCAATAAAGAATTCAATTAAAAAAGAATTTGCCTCTCATTGGCTCAGTGTGAGGATATCATTCCTTTTCGTGCACTAAATGCTAGCTCAGAATCTTGAAAAAGTTAAAAGTAAACAGTCAAAATCAAGTTATCTGATCAATTAACTAGAAAATCGGCAGAACTATACTAGCCTAGCACTGTAATGGGTGTTGTTAGGAATATCTGCACATAAAAACTTATCTTATTTCAAAGAGTCTAATACTATTTAGAAGACAAGATTAATGCTCACAAGGCAATTAAGTAAGTACTCACCTACAAAGAACTTCCTGTCAGTTCGACAGGAGTTTATGTTGAATGTTCCCTTGCCCTTTCTTCCGATCTTTCTACCTTCCTTCCTTTCTTTCTCCCAACCTGTTTCCTCCCTTTCTCTCTCTTTTTCTTTTCTTCTTGTGGAAAAACCTAGACCAGTATGTGTTTGGTGCAAAGAGGAGTTAACCACATTCTGCTTTGGTCTGGATGATGTAGTTTAAGGAAAGCAAGCTGGAGTGGACGGTGACACTGAAGGAAGAGCTGACTAAAGAAACCAGGGAAAACAAAGCTTAAACGGGGCCTCTGGAGTTATTCAAAAGATCAGGAGTCCCGATACCTCTTCTCTGTGTGGGCTTGCTCTGTATGTCATACTGAGGACCACCTTCCTCCATGTGGTATTTACTGGACTGCAAAACATTACAAAGAACGAGCCCAAGCAGGCCTACTAGGGTGGATTGTTTCTTTGTCAAGCATGATAAAATATGGTCAGGTAGCCTGGGTAATCTACAATTCTCACAATACTCTGCAGAAGTGCTGGAATGTGAGAAGAGCATTTCTCCTAAAAAGGACAAGCTGCTCCTCGCAAAAGGTGTGGGGCAGCTGTAACAGATATCTAGCACCTACACAGTGCTCCAATATCTTTAATATTAAATATATTTTGGTGACTATTTCTATTTTATACATTTGAACTGTAGTTATGATTTCTATACATTACAATATACCAAGGTTTTGTATATAAAATACAAAACAACTAGTCATTTTATTAACTTTTCTTTATCATTGATCTTATTAGAACTCTGATGGCCAAGTACTGGGTTCAGTTCAGCAGCACTGTTAGAATCTCAACTCACGGGGTCTCCCAGACCTGCCTATAATCCGGTGGCTAGCATGCTTATTCCCAAGCAAAATCAGTGAGAACAGATCTCAGGTGGGGATTCTACATATTAGAATCCCAGGGGATCCATGTACATGGACAGTAGTGCTCCTAGGAGTGGAGCAGCTGACAGTGTACAAAACCATAGTAGATGACCAGATAATGATTTAAGGAGAAGACATTGAATATTGGTACATACATTTACCATGAGATGCAAGGAGAGGTAAAGACTGAAGTCATGCATAGGCCACATGAGTTAGGAGTCTGTAAGTGCTGTTGAGTTGATCCCAGTGCTTGGTATAAAGGGTCTTAGCACTAAATTAACTGGTCATGTAGACATATATTGTTTATTCTTCAATGTACCCTTTACTCAGAAAGGTAGGACAGTAGCTTCAAATACCAACTTCCTAATTACTTGAATGTACCATCTAATCGTGGTCATCCTGTTCACCCGGCACCTCTTGCTTGCCTGTGGATAACTGTGGCTCAGCTGTAGAGATTGTGTGTTGTCACTCAGGCCTTCCCATGAATTCTGTCCCCAAGCTATGGCTAAGGGCCTAGTGAATGATTGTGTGTGGGGAAGGTTTAGCACACACATTAATGATTGTTTGAATGAATCCCTCATTAATGATGACATTTAGAAACGGGTTGTTTTTTCCATTCTCAATAAAGATAGACTTTGTGGATTTAAGTCACTAATTCTGTTTTTTTCCCCTCAGCATTACGTTACCATAAAAATATTGAACTGTAACAAATGAGTTGGTTATCTATCATACCTAATGAAATAGTTGGAAGCAGCTTAGAAACAATTTTCTGCTTTTATTTAGCTGTGGAAAAAAGTCCATTTCTATAGCTTCCTTTTTATGCAGATGAGGATGTGTATGCTTTGTAGACATGATTATAGAGGGATATCATTGATCATGTCCTCAGGGTAATAAATAATTACTCTACTAACGTATTGCTCTGAAAGAAACTGACATGAAGTAGTTTCAAATTAACCATTGCTAATTGCATGCATTGTTTCATACTTATTACTGCAATCTGATTAACATGCTATTGAATGGAACTGGCAGGAAAGGTTCTTTCAGTTTTATTTTAACTTGTTTTAGTTAAAAACTTGGGTGGATGTAGAATTTACAGTGACTTAGAAGTTTAGAGATTTAGGTCTAAATTAAGCAGGATCACTGTGTTGTAATGAGCTTGACCACTCCAAGTTTTTGTTTTTATTATTCTTATTATTACTTTTATGAATTAATGTTTGGAAAAAAGAATGTTTTTAAAAATTTTCCAATACAAAAACTTACACTATTGTACTCATAATGTACTAAGATTAAAAAACCATAAATTTCTGATATCATAAATTTCCTTAATAAAACTTATATAATAAAAACTTATCAGCCCAGAATGGATAGGGTGTTTGCTTGTGGGAAAAAAAATAAACAAGTAAATTGCATCCTTGCTACTCAATTTGTCCTCAGTACCTGGGTATTAAAATAGAACTATTTTATTTGCTATTATAAGTATTATTTTTAGTTGTCTCTATAAACTATTAGGATGATATAAAAGGATAAACAAAATTGCCATGCTTACACATGTGAAGTTAATCAGTTACCTCGAGGAAGATTTCATAGCAGCTGTTTGCCCTACTCCATGTTCACACACAAGTAAAACACAGACAGTATCATGTTTTGGGAAAAGGTTTAAATCCTATTTTACATACCTTGGATAAATTTAAATAGCTGTCTGCATGTACCATAAGCAGGTATTTCTCTATGAACTTGATGGTGACTAACTCATCTAATCTTCAACGTGACTTGATAGTGTAACTACTGTCCATGTCTTAATTTAGCAGATGAGGAACCTGAGGCACAGAGCAACCAAGTGGGCTATCATGGTTGTAGACTTAGTACCATGCAGAACTAGAAATAAGTCTCAAAAAGCCTAGCTGGAGGAGCCATACATTTTACTAGTATACCACACTGTCACATTACATGGTGAACCTGGAACCTATGCACAGCAGGTCAGTAGGTAAGGTGAGATGCACGTTGTGGAATGCAGTAGAACTGACTCTTATGCCCTTATAACTTCAAAGAGTTGGTCTATGCTCTGATTTGTAGCTGACATTGTCCGCCTTCGGTGGAGAGCTCATCCATCTGTAGACTCTGAGATCTGGCTTGAATCCTCTACTTGTCCTACATTCTGTGGATCACATACACTTAGTGCCTTTGATCCTAGAATCTTACCTATGGTGTACCTTGGTCTGTTTATAGGAACCTAGATTTTCCCAGCTCAGAGTTTAATGATCTCATTCTGGTAGCTTGAAATCAGCTGTGGTTGAACTATTTATATGATGGAAAAGCAAAGAACTCTTTTGTAATTTCTCACCTATTTGGAAGATCTGACTTAGTAATACAACGTGGTCTGTGCTTTACTACCATTCATGTTCTAGGGTAAGCATGGTTCAAAATAGTTGACACATTGACTTCATCCTCATGACAGTTCCTGAGTCTCAACCCTTCGTGGTCCCGAAAGAAGAACGACTTTTGGCAATGAGAGCGCAGTGGCAGTGTGTGTGCCAATTCCTTATAATGATGCATTTATGGCAGGCATTACTGGCAATCATGCCATGATGGAGCCTGGCTCCACCCCCAGAATCTTATGAAAGTTTCACTTTTTATAATTCAGAAGTCTTGTCTAAGTTATAGAAAGATTTTGAAAATGAGACTACTAAGGGAAAATTGTTCTAAAAATTTAAATATTTAAAGCCTATGATCTAGTCACTCTTCTAGCTAAGATAATCAATTATGCACTAATCTACAAAGTAAAATTTACCGAGCCTCATGTTAATGTATTGCTCTTTAGCTTTCTGAGTATGTGTGGTTGATGTGAATACCACTTGGTTAGTCAATGAAAATGAACATGTTCATTGAAACCAACTGACAGTAATATTCTTTAACTTGGAGATAAAAAAGAACTCTTGTCTTGCCACTAATATTAAAGTTTTACCATGAAAACATCTCAGATGATACACTAGTCTAAGAAAAAATTTAAGTATTGTTAATTCTTTTTTATGCTCAAAGTAGAAGTTTAAATTTTTTTGAAACAACTCTCAACTTTTAATGGTTTATAAAAGAAAGTGACAAGAATATACAAGGAAGATACATAATTTCTAGAGCTTGGAGAATTATAGGCCTGCCTAGAAGGGATCATTAGCCTATCAATATAATTTAGTTTTTAAGTGATGAGATTGTGTGGGCTATTATCTAAGATGAGTAAATTCAATATCTGCTTAGAAAGTGAAGAGCATTCGTGAGCTCAGGCCATGACAATCCAACCATGTGAGGATGGTATATCCATTTGCAAATGCCCAGCGCACTTGAGACTACACAAGTGCAACCTGAAGGGTTTATAGGAAAACTGTCTGAGGAAGCAATGACACCTAGATCAGGGAAGAGGTTTCTAAGGGGAAGGATATGAACTACAAATCAGGCAGCAGAGAAGTTAACATAAAGAGAGCCTGAGGCCAGAGTGAGATGAGGCTCAGAAAGATGAATGTCTTATCTAGGGGACAAACACCTCAGAACATGGGCATCTGCAGTGAGGGGAAGGTAGGGCTGTAAAAAGCTGGTGACTGCGAATGTCAAACAAATCAGTTGGACTTTGTCTAGAACAGTCTGTCGTGTCAGCCCGGGAAGCTGTTATATTTTCACTTCATGTGTTGCAGACAGAAATATACTAATCTGCATATGAACTTTTGCTCCACAGGGGTAAGCTCTTTACATTATAGGAGCTGTGACACAAATGCAATGTTTAGATTGTATTTAAATTCTGGAGCTGCTACTTGCTAGTTGATGACTTGCTTTTCCAGTCCTAGGGACTGAAGTCAGTACATTCACTCTGATGGACAGCGCCAAGCCCTTTGTCTACTTACTGACTTCAGCAAGACACCATCTCAAAATAGTATGTTCCTCATGCTGATCTTGAACTTGTGAACCTCCCACTCAGGCTCCTACAGTGCTGGCTTATAGGCACGTGCCACTATGCCTGGGTGCTCAGGGATAGTTTTTATTTGTTGCTTCAACTTCTCCATCGTGATAACAATATGTAGTCATTAAATCTGGGCATAAGAGACAGTCACGATTAATCATATTTCTTCCTTTCAATTCTGTTTCAAAATCTTTTGAGACAGCAACACAGGATTTGGAAAATGGAGAGCAAAATACCTGCTTCACAGCAGCAGGCAGTCGCACTAGCTTTGGGCTGGTGAACAGAACTCAGATCTGTGGGAGAGTCAGGATTCCTGTCCCTGAGCGAAGTGGCAATAGTATCTAACAGCTCTCACGGGAAGGGTGACTAACATGTTTGGAGAGTGCATGAGACACCTTCAGGAAATGGCCAGAAATATTTGGGTAAGCAGATTTTCCAGAGCTTTGATTTTAACAAGAGCAAGTAGGGTAGAGGACAGGAAGCAACAGATTACTTCAAAATGGTCTCGTTTTAGACTCCAGGCTAGAGCAAGCAATGAAAAGAAGTGACACGCAGAGAAACAAGTAAAAACATCCCTCGAGAGAGGTAAGTAGACTTGCGGAGACAGAACTGGGATACAGTAAATTCCACATGGAATAAAGAGTGAGTAGGAAACATTTCCCAGACATACTCATTCCAGAATTAAAGAAAAAAAAAAAAAAGCACATACACATATTTTACCCCTCCTTTCCATTTTAAGTTTTTGGATCTAGGCTTTTGATTTGGCTGCCGAACAAATATATGAGTAATAACCTAGGATCAGCTGCATGTGAGAAGCTTCCGCCGGAGGTATGTGAAAAGCAATGTTGCTGAGTATCTGTTGGCCAAGTACAATACATAATCAGCAAGATGTTTAAACAGTCGCTTCTGCTGGCAGCCCAAGCAGGTTTGATCTGCATCATGAAAACTGCCCTGGGGTGCAGTCTGAGATTATGCCAGTGTTTCTTTTGCGCAGAAGTTCCCTTTCTGTTACAAAATTTCTACCCCTGGGAGGTTTGCCTAGTTTCAGTTCATTGTGAATCAGTGAATCAGCTGGTCTACAGGCCAAGGAAGAAAAAACTCTCAAGTCAAAGTCAACCCAGTGAAAGTGTCTTCAGCTGGTTTTGGTGGGAGAAAGGACAGCCGTGCTCAGGGACTGCTCAGAAGCAAGCGTCAAGAGGTGCACAGTGTGTGTGAACTTTTGTAGCCTTGTTTGGGAGGCCATGACGCAGGCGCAGCTTCCGCAGCATCACTTAAAAGGTTCAGTTCCTTTTCAAAGCACCAAGAGTGACACTCTGCAAAATGCACAAGCACATAAGCCAACGCAGAGATGTGTGAATGCAGGAAAGCAGCCAAATGCACATCCGAGCTGAAGACTGTCACAGGGAAATGCAGGAAACTTGCGAACACCTATTGGTCTTTTTAGGTAGAGAATGTTCTAACATATGGCCAGTGGGTGCTGCCTGTGCCTTTACTTCCCCCAGCTTTAAAATCAACTGATATTAAAAGGTGATTTGAAAACAATGAAAAACGTTAATTAATTTATTAATGGATGTGTGTGGGGGAGTATGTGTGTGTGTGTGCCTGCGCACGCACATGCAGACATCCACAATGTGTGACTGCCGCCTGAACAGAGGGTGCATCTTTGCCGTGGGACGCGCACAGACGAGGCAGCCCTCTACTGGCTGTAAGCGGTACTACATGCCAGCTCTCAGGGGCCGCTCCGAGAGCGGGACTCTGCCGCCTCCACAAGCCGTGGTTTCGCTCGTTTCCTTTTCAGATCATGAGAAAAGATGTTTCTTTTAAAGAAATCAGAGATGTCAGACCTCAGCTACATTTAAGTATACGTAACCTTTTCCATTTAAGGTAAAATCCTTCAATATTGCGTTAAAGAGTTTCTATACCCAGTCTTCACTTTTATTACAAAGGCGATTTGACTCTAACAAGAGCCACAAATGTTTACATGACTCTAAGGAGAATGTGAAAGACAAATACGTAAGAGCATTCATCTGCTGCTTCATTTAACACTAGTTTTTTCTTCTTGTGAATATAATGTTTTCTTTATAAATTTCATAAAAAAATAAAGAACAATTGTAAATATTGGATTTTAAACTAATTTAATTGAATACATTTAAATGACCTGCATTTATGTATATTTATTATTATTCTGTTCAACCCAATATACATCAAAATTTATATATGGGCTCATATGATATTTAGCTGTTTTTGTGTATCTGTGCTCAATTTTTTACTTTGTTTTTACAATATAATTACAGTTCTATACATCAAAGATTTAAGTCAATGGAGAAAAATAATTTAAATGTAATCCAATACCTTTTCAGTTATTTTCGATGTGGCTGGAATTGTTCTTCTATACCCCAATCATGGTGATCCATAGATCATTTATTATGCATCCTAATCTCTCCCTTTAAAAAAAAATTAATGTTGTTCCAAAAGTGAGTTTAAAATTTCATTAGCTTTTAGCATGAAATTAAGAAGGGTTTTATGAGATCACCATTTTCCTGAGAAGCGAACTATCACTTGAATCTGGCGTTGACATGTAGCCTTGAACCGTAACTCTAGCTGAGGGTCCCCTGTGAAGTTGAAGAGCTGCTTCTGGAGAGACTAACAAGGTCAGTGGTGTGGGCAGGAGATGACATCTGTCACCGTCCCCCCCAGCGTGGGCTCTCCTCCTGGCCAGTGCCCTTTCCTCCTTACTGACCCATTGTTCCTTCTGTGGTCCTTGCATTCAGCAAGAGCCTTTGTTTGTCTTTAACTGAGGACAAAATGTGAAAATATAAGCCAGGTGAAGCTAAGATGATCACTGAACTCTGCTAAAACAGCCACTATTTTAAACGTGCCTCCTGTGTGAGATCCTTTTTTTTCAGAACAATAATTCAAGATAAATGTCATTATCTCAGACGGGTAGTTGGTAGTCTTTTGTATGCAGATAACAAAGCCCCTTCAGAGTAGCACAGTACAAAGGACTTTTATTACAAAGACATTGGGATGTCCTGGTGAACCCAAACAGGGCATTACTTTCTCAAATGATGCACCCCATTGATTCTCCAAAGTTTTGTTTCATTTTCCCCAAAGCGTTTTTACCGGTTCATGGTAAGTTAGGCCCCGGGAGATTGATCTTTCTCTAATAGGAGGGGATCAAGAGGTAGAGGGAGTCAGGGGGAAGGACAGAGGAGAGGGGATGACGGTAGGAATGAAGATGCGGTATGCACACGGAACAGCTCCACGCAAGGAATGCAAACATTACGTACTACTAATGTGTACCAAATAAATAAAGATTTAAAAATCAGTCTTTACTATTAAAATACAATGAATTTGTACAATTGTTTGACCTTCACTTTCGTTTTCCTTAAGAGAGAAAATCTTCTTTTTGCTGCTTTTTTTCTATATTTTCTTCACACATATCTGAGTATAAATAGATATCAAATCAGAGCATGAACTGGCTAAATGGTTTCCATAACCCTGCCACATGGCTTATAATGCTTTCACACAAAGGAGGAGTGTGCAGTATCTGCCGTGGCAAGAGCTGAGCTTCAGGTTAGGTTTTTATTTATTTATGTAGCTGGCCTGTGATTCTCCAGCAGAGACCTGCGGTGGTTGAGCCTCCCCGACATCTTCCTTGTGTGGCTGAGGGCGAGTCCACACAGGGACCATGACAGAGCCTCCCACACAGTGCCAGTAGGACCGCAGTAGCAGGTCCCGTCCCCACAGAGGACCATATCTCTGCTTGTGTTCTCTGAATGTAAATGTTTTCTGGGTGCTCCAATTCTCCACCTCTCATGCCGTCTGGCCTGCTGGACCCAGCTTTGTGACCCTGCTTCTGTTCCCAACTCTGCCTAGGAACAGTCTGTGCACTAAGCCAAAGTGGTAACCACTGGAACATCATGCACTAGTGTGAAGTAGTGGGGTTGGAATATCGAGAGGGGCAGGAACACTGTGAGATAAGCAGATGAAAGGGGTCTGTTCTCTCTACATCCTTGAGGAGGTCCCAAGGGAAAAGGGCACCGTGGGGACAGTTGGGGGCAAGGTGTCGGCTTGCTTCACTCACAGCGTAGACCTACTACCTAGACTGCTCTCTTGTCACTGATAAAACGAGGTCCTGGCGCATGCATCTGCATGAGTCCACCGCATCCCTCAGAGCTCAGCCCTAACCCTGGGGCACCTTGCACGGTACCGCTTGGGGCTGTGCAGTGTGTTGTTTGGGTTTGCCTGATGCTGGAGATGCGTCACGAGTGGTCCCTGCTTTTTCAGTGATTGGGACCAGGAATATAAAACTTGGGCACAGATATAAAATATGTACAGACAGAGGGGATTTAATCAAGTCTGAAGAAGAAATAATTTCATGCTTTTTGGAAGGAGTCATTGGGTATGTTACATTTCCAATGAGTTAATTTAACTATCTGGGGGAATAATATAATGGAGTGTTTTGATCACGTACACTCACCAAACAACCAGAGTCATTTCAACTTAGAAGGTGTTACTTCTCTTTGTATATAACCGCTCAGTGAGCAAACTGATTTTTCATATCATGGAGCTGCCTGTTGAAGCAAAACAGGCAGTTTCCCTTGTACATTGCTAGTACACTCTTCGTTTCTCTTTGCTCTTCATAAACATAATGATTTTTTAAAATGATTTTATTTGGTACATCTGATATACACATCATGATCACAATCAACACTGAGAATTTGTGCAAGTACATGACACAACTTAATTCTCAATTTTCCCATTCACCTGCCCACCCTATAGCCCCGCACCCCCTATATATATAAGCTTTGTTTCCTTTTTTTTAACCATCAAATGTGTTTTCTTTCCCTTCTTTGCTTACCCCTCCCCCCTTTTCCCTTTGAATATCCTGAG
Organism: Petromus typicus; assembly: GCA_004026965.1. Lineage (NCBI taxonomy): Eukaryota > Metazoa > Chordata > Mammalia > Rodentia > Petromuridae > Petromus > Petromus typicus. The sequence goes on along the minus strand of PVIR01007494.1, from coordinate 500 downwards.
TCATTTATACTCAAATGGATATACCTTGATGACATACTCATAAGTGAAATAAATAGGTCACAGAGGAATAGCTACCAAAGAGCTACCATAGCTATTTGGTATTTATACTGTATCTTTGGTACGATAAGCTGAAGATACAAATACGTTCTAAAATGTAGGATAGATACGTGAAACAGAAAACAATGATGTTTTTGTAGTGTTTCTCAAAATGTGTGATTCTCCGGAAAGTGTGCTCTTGTCGGAGAGCACAAGCAGCACAGAGGTGAAAGGAGTTCTACCAGAGTCAGTCCGCGGGCCTGTCTCAGCCCCATCACCATCTCCCTCGGGAAGGGCAAGAGCACAGTCACATCAGAGGCCTCATTTGGCCTTCCAAGGAGCTCCTGAAAAAGCTTCTGGAAACTCCTTAGTCATTTGCTAGGCACATGAAACTCTACTGCATTTCTTGGACTTTGGGTCCCTCAAAAACATGATGCCTCTTGAAATTTCAATATGTAAGATAA